>VZTY01034376.1:0-72260 GCA_013400935.1 Turnix velox
GGAGGGAGGGGATCGCTGCTTTGTTTCGTCCCCTCCGCGCTGAGGAGGGTGGTGGCGGGGCCGGAGCTTCCTGCCCGCTGGTGCCTGGGATGGTGACACCGGCGGGTGGGAGGCAGCGGGGTGTCCCGATAGAGGACGCCGGCTCAGCGGTAGGGGTGGGGTTTGGTTCACCCCCGAGGGTCCGCTAGGCAGGCACCTGGGGCTTTTCCTGGCCTTTAATCCTTCGAGTACCACGGAAGCAGCCCAATTTAAACACATTTGCATGAGCCTGAACATAGTCTGATTAGCTCTAAGCACGCCCCAAAAATAAACCTTGAAAAAATGGCTTCTTGCTCAGCACATTGCTCAGAACCGTCTCTAGAGATAGCCCTTCATTTTTTATTTTTAAACAAACTTTCAGACGTAAAGGTTGCCTTTGCCGAGGGGCAAACTTTTAGCCCCTCACGAAGCACCAGCTGAATCTGAGCTGAGATTGCCATGACAAGAAGGGACAGAGCCGAGTGGGTCACCTCACTTCGGGAGGTGGGAGCAGCCCCTTGCTTGTCCTGCTCCATCCCACCATCACAAATCCTTTTGTGGGGGGACTTTGGTTTTCTTTCCAATGGCCAGGTCACAGTTTCCAGGATGTGCCAGTGTGTAACGTAATTATAAATGCCGTAAGAGTGTGATTTCATAAAATAACACGATGCAAATGCTGAGTGTGTATTTATTATTTCCTCACCTGGCAACACAAATCAACAGTCAGATGTAAGATAGTATGCTGACGTTTTCAGAAATATGCTGAGATATTCAATGAAAAAGCAAAATGCTGACCTAGAAGAAATTTCTTTAAAGGAATCTTTTGAGCATTGGTCCTAGAAGTGTAGATCTTAAAGCAGGGATCACCAAGAGTTCTGAGTTGTCTGGATTGTGTGTTTTCCCTCACAGTTTGACTACACTGTCTCTCTTAGAAAAGTACATAATGCCATTTTAAACACTAGTGTAAAGTAATGACTTAAAAATATTCAACTGTCTTCTTTCAGAGAGCCATGACAGCAGCTAGTGGCTGTGAAAATTACCCAAAAAGAGGCACAGAAAGACAGCAAGGATTGGTGACCACCTGTGGTGAGGCAGGCATGTGCAGAGTGTCAGACGAAGGTTTACCCTCTCAGTGTGAGCTGGGTGGAGCTGGCAGGCTCACCCAAAACCCAAACAGATGGGTGTCCCAGCCTCTTGGCCAGCAATGCACTTCCTCAGGCTTGTGGGGAGGCCTGAGTCATAGCCCGTCCCGCTGCCCGAGAGCAATGCAATGTGCTCAGGACTTTGCTGCTCCAGCCAGTGGTTGTTCTTCTGAAGTAGCTCGAGACTGAAAAAATATTTACAGAATATGGACTCATGTTTGAAGCGATGACCATGCACTTAATTCCTTGAGCATCCTGAGGGTTTTTTATAGTCACAAACCTCAAATACAAGTAGATTTGAGGGATTTCAGTGAATGATTCAGTAGGATTTGAATAAGGATGATTATGATTTACCATATAGCTGCATGTCATGGCCCTCAAAAAATGTTGCAGCAGTTCAATATTTTTTTTTTCAATCATCCACTCCAAAATAAATAGAATATGGGGTAAAGTAAGTAAACTTCTTGAAGTTTGTGTCTACTTAAGATAAAAAAAAATTCTTGCTTAAATCCTTAATTAGAAAAGTGACTATTGCCCCTGGGGCTTCTCTTAGATCCAAACATCTGTTTATGCTCTTTCGGAAAAGATAACCTCTTACAGAGGCTCTGAGCTGTAGTTGTTTGACATGCAGAAGCAGGGTCTGCAAGGAGCAAAGCAGAGGAAAAGAATATCTTTGACTTATTTTACTTTAAGGATGTGTGTTTAATTCTGTTTTATTGATGTATTTTATTTAAACTTGAGTGCTGAAGAGCAGGCTGTGGGGGTGAAAAACTACTCATAAGCAGCAGAAAGTTTAGCTTTCAGAGTTTGTCTTCAGCTATCATGTGCCAAAACTTCTACCTTGAAGGAAACTTTCTGGCTTCCTATTGAATCACACCCATATGAGGTAATAAATTCCATTTTCATACGTGTGTGATTTTGCTTTCTGTTTAAAAATGGGTCGTGTTTATCTTAAGTACTAAAAAGTAATGTGAAATTCCAAATCTGGATTCTAAGTATCAGAGAAAGAGGAGATGGTGCCCACAGTATGTTAGGAATATTTCTTTATAACTATGCTGTCATTCAGTGTTATTTTTCCTGCATGAAGTGTTAATGCCACACTAGCTGTACTCTGGTACATATCCCCAGGACTGTGGATCTTCTGGGAACTTGTAATTGGCTTCGTGCCTTTATACATGGCTTTATATACATGGCTCCCTTTTTGTAACTTCCAGGAGTCTGTTTTGAACTCAAGATGCTCTAAGACTGATAAAAATTCAGATACTTGCTCAGATTGCTTATCATCTTGCTCTTTCTTCACTCTGAGGAAGGCAATTAAACATCAGGAAGGCTGATGGCATTTTTACCTGAGCATTTAGGGCCAAACAGTGCTGTTGTTTAACAGAATGATAGTTCAATTATTTAATCAGAAATATTGTAATTCATGCTAGTAACATAAAATGCAGGCCTCTGTTCAAAACTACATTTGTCCCTAATTACCAGAGACATGTAGTAATTTCTGATCTATTTGTGGAAATGCTGAATGGGTTATTGTGTTCCCACAGGAATAAAGCAATGCAAACTTTTTTTAAAACATCATCCCAAGGTAATGAAGTAAAAGCTCTGAGAAACTAAACATAGCTGGGTATATAAAAGGTAGGGGAGAAAACACTCTCTTAACCCAACCAACGTGCAGTTCCTGAGTGGAATTTCTTCGCTGGCTGTGATGTGTCACTGCAGAGGGCACAGTGTAAATACAGGTTGATCATTGGAAGGAAAACCTCCTTTTAATGGAAAACTCCAGTTTGTAGTAGGAGAAGCCTGCTTTTGGGAAGTGTTTCCAACAACCTGCATAATAGTCCCTTACATATATTGGATTTTTTTGTATACATGATGTAGTGCTTTTCACAAGAAAATGAAAACATCTAGGCCATTCCAGCACAGGTATTACATACGTATTTTATCCAGTGATTTTGTCAGTTTCAAAAATAAAAACAAAACTTGTCCTTGAACTGGAGACTTGGGCTTATAGCACTTTTCCTTTGGAGGAGGATCCTGACTATGAGGTTAAAGTCACTGTTACACCCCATCTCTGCAGCCTGGGGAGTAGCAGGGCAGAGCAACTTCTGAGGAAGGATTAATAGTTCCATAGTTCCTGGCATGCCTTGTCAACCCAGCAGCAATTACGTGGGAAGGTTAGGCCATGCTTTGGAGAACTGAATTCCCTCAGGTGAAGAACTGAGTGACTATCCCATCCAGTGCCAGTGAATGCTATTTAACCTCTATTTAATAAGGGATCTGCAGCTTCACCCTCTTGCTGAGAAAATGCAAGAAAATGCTCTGCAGCTAATCTGCTTCACACAGGTTCCTGGAGGAAGGGCTGGATTCCAGCTGTGGGTAGAGGCTTCAGGCTGGGATTGCAAAAAAAAACTACTAAGGAAGGAACTGAAACCATACTGTAGTGTAAGGCAGAGGGATGTTCTCTGAGAGTTTTCTTCCCAAGCAGTCTCAAACTGGTGGGGTATCTCTGAGGTGATAATGGACTGTAAAGGAGTATAATATTCTCTAGGACTAATTTAAAATTGGGTTTCCACTGCATAGTGGCTTGCTGGTTTCAGTTTATTTTCTTTTTATTAAAAACTTGGCATCAGATCAGAGTAAAATTCAAAAGTTAGAAAGTACAGCTGCAGCTGGAAATTTTCCCTGTTTTGTTGGTTAGTGAATTTGCACTGTAAATGTGATGTCACATCATAGGAGGTTTTTTTAAGTAACTCTTCTCAACTTGCTAACAAAATCCAAAGTTACTTTGCTTTTCAAGCTTTTGTTTACCAGGTACATTAACAGCACTTGTTGGTAATTGAAAGCTGTTGTTCAAATGCTATTTTTTTCACTTTGTAAGAGTCTCTCCAGCAAGGAGATAACAGTATCATAAACAAGAAGGGCACTTCAGCATCTATCTACAAGTGATTAATGATTACTGTGATGCTAGGGAAAACTAGGATAAGATATAAGGGTACAAATAAAAATGCATGATTTATATATGCACATGGAGGAGTGTTGCAGATAAGAAAATACAGTCAACTAACACAAACATAATTAAGGAGCAATAGGTAATGTAAAAATGTGATGAGAGTTACTGTGTCAGATGTTAATGTTTTTATTGTTACTTTGTGGTTGAATTGAAGAGCAATGTGGTCAATCATAAGCAATACCTCATTATCTGTAAGTAATTTATTTATATTTAGTGTCTGCTTTTCACATGTACATGTATTAATGCACAAAGTGGAAGGAAGATCCTTATGTCATTGCTAGAATTACTTTTTGCAGTTGTATGTGTGGAAGGATTTTGAGGTGTCAGCTATCTGCAGTAAGCTATATAATATGTCAGGAATCATTTATACATTAAATACTGTGTGGGTGAGGAATTGATTCTAGGCTGGGGCGTGGTTACTTGCCTTACTAGAGAGATGTATTTGCATTACATTATAGAGATGCGTGGTTTTCTTTGAAGGCCTCTTTCCTGCAAGAACCTTTCAGTGTCTTAAAAAGGGCTTATAAGAAAGATGAGGACAGTTTTTTTAGCAGGACTTTCCTGCTGAGAATGGTGAGACACTGGAACAGGTTGCCCGAAGAGATGGTAAATGCATCTTCCTTTGAATCAGTGAAGGTCAGGTTTCAAGGGGTTCTGAGCAACCTGACCTAGTGGAAGATGTCCCTGCTCGTTGCAGGGGAGGGGCGGCGACGTGGCCTTTAAAGGTCCTTTACTTAACTCAGACTGTTCTAGGATCTATAACTTAATGAGTTACGGGATTTGCTACTATTTTTTATCTTTGTAATATTAGAGATCTGTCCGCTGAGAACAAATTAAGAATAGACTAACATTTGATGTTACTTGTGTTAAACAAAACTTCAGTCTAGTTTGAAATCAAAGTTTTTTTTCTGTTGTGCACGGATCACTCATTTCCACATAACGTTATAATAGAAGCGCCTCATTATTTCATCTTGTCTGGTTTGCCTGAGTCTTGTGATACAGTCAGAACTTATCACTGGTGGCATTAGAAGTGATGAAGTTTCAAATGCTGAATTTTTTCTTTTTTTTTTTAGGAAATGACAGTATCTTTGGGTGGAGAGCAGCTTTATAACTGGAAATCCCAGGCTATGCCTTGTCTTCTTTAGCAGGCTCTCAAGGGTGAACTTGAAATTTGAGGCCTTTGGCAAGACAGCAGAAGCTCAGCAAGCCATGAGGGTTGGGCTCGTGATGCAGATGGCTGGCCTTTAATTTTCTGCACCAGTTTGAATTTAGAAAGCACTCTGTGGTTTGCTATTCAAAGAGTAAGAAATCAGAGACCCTATGTTTGGACAATTTATGGTGTGCTAGAAATATGCCATGCTAACAAGTAATGACTATCAGACGTGGTTTTGAGGCCATAGGCATGTTGAGTGCCTTTGCATACTTCAGTCTTGTTTATTTGCTAGTGCTTCCATAAAAAACTCTTAGTGATGTGAACCATCGTCCAGTGCCCTGCTTATTTTCTTGATTGATGAGAACTGTTTATCTGAACTGTTTCTCTCTGGAATCATTGTATCATTTCCAGAGTTATTCCATCATCTTTGGAGTAATTTGAACAGAAAAAGTCTTGCAGACTCTTACTTCAGAAAAAAAAAAAAGAATTTGTGGTGTCACTGCCTATAGCAGGGGGGTTGGAACTCGATGATCTTTAAGGTCCCTTCCAACCCAAACTATTCTATGATTCTATTCTATGATAAAATGTCTTTGTTGTTTAATATTACAAAATAAAATATTAGGTGAATACACTAACAAAATTCCCAATGGCACATTAGAAGTATAACCAAAATTGTATTAAACTAAGTAGGGTGTGAGGTGAAGATTATAGGGAACAAAAAATGTTGGGTGAAATTGCTCATCTGCAAATAAACATCTGAGTGTCATGAAACTGAGGAAATACTGGCAGAGGACAATAAATTTGAGGTATAGCTTTTTATATGTTGTGTTTTACTTTCTTAAAAGTTGTATGTGTTCCTAGATTATACTAGTCCTCTTTTCCACCATTCTTAATGTTGAAAACTTGTATACTGCAAATGCTGACATAAAGCAGAGCTAATGTTGCTTCAGGGTTACATCAGTTAATTCAGTGGAAGCTGAAGAAATGCATTTAGTGAACTGTTCTGTAAGACTTTGAGTGTTCCTCTTGGAACACTGAAAGTAAGCCTGTACCTAACACTTTGTGAAAGGCTTGTGATGAAAAGCAATACCACCGTTCTGCCTTTCTTAATTTTATAAGAAAAATCTTTTTCACAGTGAGGGTGGCAGAACACTAGAACAGGCTGCCCAGCGAGGTTGTGGAGTCTCCTTCTCTGGAGACATTCAAAACC
Organism: Turnix velox; assembly: GCA_013400935.1. Lineage (NCBI taxonomy): Eukaryota > Metazoa > Chordata > Aves > Charadriiformes > Turnicidae > Turnix > Turnix velox. The sequence goes on from VZTY01034376.1 coordinate 6,534, forward strand.
CACCTGGATGCCTTCCTGTGTGACCTGGTCTGGATGCTCCTGCTCCAGCAGGAGGATTGGACTAGATGATCTCTTGAAGTCCCTTTCAATCCCTGACATTCTGTGATTTATTTTGGAGGAGACATGAGAGCATCTGGCACTTTCACATGTGTGCAAGGCCATGGCCCAAGCTCTCTCCCTCCCTCTGCACTCAGAGTGCTGATGAAATCTGGCCCTGCACATGTAAATAGTCCAAGTACTAATGAGCACAGCCAGAGTGTTTCATGAGTTCTGGGACTCCTGCAGTTTGGTACTTCATCACCCTGCTCTTCTGAGGTCTATTTAAAGAGTCATAGAATGACTTGGATTGGAAGGGACCTTAAAGATTATCTAGTTCCAACCCCGTAGACCAGGTTGGTCAATTCCTCATCCAGCCTGTTCCAGTGTCTCACCACCCTCACAATAAAGTACTTTTTTCTTACATCCAGCTTAAAGCTACCCTCTTCCAATACCCCATCTTATTCCTCATTACTTACATGCATTTATGTACTTTTTTTTTTCCCAACTATTGCTGGTCTGGGTTTTCTTTTTTAATTGTCTTTGAACCTATTAATCAGTTTATGGATGTCATTTTGTAAAATAATGATACCTGAAAGGTATCAGTGGTACTTCACAGTTTGTTTCAAGTCTTGTATATGCTGGAACATACAATGTGGTAATGGTTATTGCCTTTACCACATTAAAATGCCGTTCTAGTTCTGTTACAACACTATGCTTGTGGTTTTTTGGTAAAAACAGATTTAGACAACTTTTTTTTTTTTAATTTAAGGTTTTAATGAAACAGGAGGTTTTGTGGTCCTTTAAAATGAAGGAACCTGAGGGTGAGCCTCAGTTCTGATTTAAAATAATTTTGAACTATATCAGAGATTAGAACTGAGGGCTTCATGTCTTTTCCAAATGCTAAATGAGTTTATCTGACTGATAGGAACCTATCTCTTCTGTATAGTTATGCTTATATAAAGTACTATTGTGTTTTCTTTTATTTTCTGTGTGTTGATAAATACCTTTTATCTCTAATTGCTTGTTTAATAATAAAACACATTCTGAAAAATAAGAAGTCCATGAAGCAGACTATACTTAAATATTTTTTTTAAAGAGGGTCACAAATTTCTTCTAAAATGTTCCAAATACATTTTCTTGGATTTACTGAGAATTCAGTGTTTTCATTGTTGAGGAATAGTTTTCAATTTTTAGGAGCAGCTCTGAGTGTGCATAAACCAATGTTTAAGGACCTAGTCATGCTAGTCACAGAAATCATAAGACTAAAAAAAGTACCCTTTTTGCATAGTAAACTACTTACATTTTAAGATATTAAATCAGTCTTCATTGTGTTCCCCAGTTTAAGTTTGGAGTGTTGGTTTCCAGCAGCTGTTTTGATCTTGATCTCATCATCCAGATCTGTAATTGAAAGGGAAAAAGTCTGTGATTCTCAGAGCTGAGAAACTGAAAGTTTATAAGCATGTTGCCCCATGGCAGGGTGTAATTTGGGGCGGTGCATGTTATTAGTGCAAAATTACAGGCCATGTGAATCTCACTTATTTTCAGTAATGTGCAGACTCTAGAGACACGTTTCCAGAGCTGTGCATAGCTGTGTCCAGGAATGAGAGTTACATTAGGAAAGAAGTATTTGTTTCAGGTGGTATTTGTGCATGCCCATGAAAGGCCACAAATAAATATTAAAATTATATATGTTTGAAACAATTTTAGAGTATTTTGATAGTCATAATGCAGTACTGGGATTGATTTTTGACATGACATTTGCAAGAAGTGGCTGCAATTTGTACAAGAAAATTTAGTATCAAAGGGCCACTTATGTTTAGTAGATGTCCTTATTCTTCTTCCTGGTGTGCAGGTGCTTCCAGATCTCTTAATGTGCAGTAGAGCGTGTAATTTTGAAGATTAGATATTAGGAAGAAATTCTTTACTGTGAGGGTGATGAGAGACTTGCCTTTAGAGGTTGTGGCTGACTCACCCCTGGCAGTGTCCAAGGCCAGGTTGGGAGGGGCTTTGAGCCACATGGTCTAGTGAGAGGTGTCCCTGCCCATTGCAGGGGATTGGAACCAGATGATCTTTGGTGTCCTTTCCAACCTAAGTTATTCTATCATTAACTTAAATAGAGTGGTTTTATCTGGCTATGATTGATTAGCTCCCATGTTTGGATAAGAGGTTGTAATTTCTTGAGGAATTTTAATGGTGTTTACTTTGCTAGCAGAAAATGTTATGGTCCTCCCTGTTGCTGATATGGCAAAGTGGCAGCCTTTGCATTCAGGCATCTTATTCAGCAAGGCTGTATTGGAAAAGGTAGAGGAAAATTAAATACATTCATGTTAAAAGTGGATTGTACTTCTGGGTCTTACTGAAGTGTTTTTCCTTTTAAAGATGACATTGCGGTTCTCACCAAGTTCAGGCGATCACGGTCAGAAGGTATTGTACTAACCAGAGTTATGTCTTCCTCCCTTCTGTGTGTGTCCCCTGTCTCTTTATTTTTGTTTGTTTTGTTTTTTATTTTGCTGAGAGCCTGTTGGAAAGCAGGCTTAAGTTTATATGGGTCATTGCTATCACAGTGAGCCAAGCTTTTTGCAACGTAGTTTAAAATTTAATTTTTCACTCTTGGTTAGGAACTCATTGGGTGTCTCCATCCTTGGTGCAGTTCTGGGTTGGAGCTCCTTGATGCCTTCCCACGTGGTTTGGAAATTCATTCCTGATGTTGCTTAAGAACTTGTTTATGTGTTTTTCAAAAGTAAACATAATTAGCATGTTGCATTTTTCAATTAATACATGTTTTGCATTCTCCCTTTGCATTATTATGTGCAGCATTAGGGTTGTTCAGTTTTATTCCCTTAGATTTGAGATACCAACCCACAAGTTGCCAAAGTAATAAGCTATGATAATGAGAGTGCATTTAAAATGTAGAAATCTGAATGGTGCTTGTTCCTGTGGTTACAATTTCACAACTACAAAAAGGAAATCCAGAAAAAACAAACACCAAAACTATTGTTGTAGGCCATGGAATGAGTTCAAATCCACTCAGCAACACAGACAAATTGAATGTTACTGCTTCAGGGACGAGGTGCCATGTTGTTGCTACCATGGGTCTTGTTACCAAATGGTTGGACCTTCTGCTTCTGGGCTGGCTGTCTTTGTCCAAAACTGGAGCAGTCACCTGCTTCTGAGGGCTTTGGTGAGAGCAGGCTGCAGAACATGATGGGGAAAGTCCTTTCCTTTTATTGGGCTGAAGTCTGGGTGGGCCCCTCTATGAAGGTAGACCCTCTGTTTAGGAATATTCTTTCAGAAGCAGCTTCTCATGTAAGTTCGTGTGAATGCTGTGATAGATGTGGCTTGAGTCTGTTTTTCTCTGTTCTTATTACAGTACTCACCCTGTATGTGCCATTTGTTTCTTGTACGTGTTGAACGCTTGTGCTGTGTGGAGAGGTGAATTCTGTCCTGTACTGAAACTGTTCCTGTAAACCTGTTTTGAGGGCATTTTGTTTCCTCTGTTGTTTATTTTTCACTACTTCTTTGCAGTTTGATGGAGAAAAGAGTAGGATGAATCCTTTCTTTGAAAGGCAGAGCCAACCTTATTAGATGTCTGCTTTAGATTTTGATATGCTGTTTTCAAAACTGCTTATCCTTTTCCATTGGTGGTAGAGTTACTTCTGTGCTCAATTTAGGAGACACATTTGTCTGATTATCAAAGAGATAGTTGTTAACAAAAACTTCTTGGTGCAGTAGCATGGTCTATAAGCTCTGAATTGTTCCTCAGAGGGAATTGTTAACAAAGGTTCAGAGCCACAAACCCAGCAAACATTCCAATATGATTTAAGGATATAAAGACATTCAATGGGATTTTCCCCTATAATATTATCATTTAAGTGACAGTATTCTTGGTGAACAGACTAGATTTACAGGAATTCAATGCTGTTCTTAAAACTAAGCTTTTGATTTTGGAGGGTTTTTTTGTTTATTTAAGCAACAAGATCTTGGCAATTTAAGTTGATATTAATACTCTTGATCCTGTCATCATATCTCCATTACTTTGTCACCTGTAATCTTTAAATTACGCCCCATTAATCCCTTGGCAACAAGAAGAGAATAATTCAATTTGCTAGCAGGCAATTGAACTTTCAAAACTGTATCAGCAAAGCTCCAGATGTGAAGCTTTCACAGACCTATCAGACACTTGAGACAAGAAGGAATTGTATCTCATCAAATCTCTGATCCTGACAGATTTCTTTTTGTCACACTTAAAAATTTCTGTGACTGCAAGGTTACAACTAGGTAGTACTGACCGAGTGTGTTGTGTTTCACAGTGGTTTTTTTCCCTTGCAAGAGCCGTTCTTGAACATATTGTGTAGCCAAGTATTGTTTTCCAGCTTTTGCTTGTTCACAGTTCCATGCCTTCAGGATTCACTTTATTTTCAGATAAAATCATACTTAAAATAAGGAATGCATTTATGTGAGTCTTTCTTTCAATGTTTCTTAGGGGAAGAAAGCAATGGACCTTTATGTGAAACAATTTCGACCACAGGATCAGAAGCCCCCAGCAGCTCTGAGGTAAGGCACAGTACTGATGGTGTTAACATACTAGTGGTAGGAAGAAAGAGGAGTATTTGCTGTGAAAAAGAGAATTAGTCTCAAAAATAATATTTCCTGGACATTATCTCATACCTCCTATTTCACCCTTGTGAATTTTTGATTCCTCTAGTGTTCTGAAGGACCAAAACTGTGAAAGTAACACTGCTACTTACTTACTCTTGGAAGAGGTTTCTGTGTGTTAGTGCTGTGACTCACTAATGATAGAGAACAGTATGAACCTAACAGTGTTTCCAGGATCAATCCTGAAATAAGAATCACATGGTCATTCAATGTTTTGGAATGCTTCTACACAAACCATACACTTTGGTTTATGCTGCTTATTATATTGCTGGCTCGATTGGGAATTTAAGGCCTTTTTGCTTTCCTCTGATCTAGGTACTTTTTGACAGTGCGGCAAGATTTATGAGAAAGCAAATGAAGATTTGAGTTATGGTGATGATAGTTCTTTCTTTTGGTTTGTGCCAGTTTGAAAAGCATCATCAGCTATTCATTTTTTCTCACTACCTCATTGCTTAAAAATGTACAGTACACATTATCTTCAATAGATTGCAGTGAGTGGTTCCTATTCAGTAAGAAACAGGCTTAGAAAGAATATTGCAAATAGGCATTCTTGAAATTGGTATTTTATTTTTATTGTCTGATTTCTTTATTATGGTTATTATATGCTTAGTGCACCGCATGTGTCTTAGGCACAGGCATGGGATTCTGTAGAGATGTGGGATATGAACCTTGTTTGAAGGACAAAAAATTCATGATGGGGTAGAAAAGGAGAGTTTGATCTTCAGTACTTCTGGGAGGCAATCTCCTTATGAAACTTAATCTTGTTGCCCTCTCAAAAATCTCCCCTTCATAACTTTATGCTGTGTTTTCTCTTGTTTTCTACATATGCATGTTCCCAGTACAATTTTTTTCTTCGTATTTTGTTCTTAAAAATCAGAGGATATTGTCATATTAGCAATATTAGTCTGTAATTGATTCTTTGAACTCTAGGATTCTTATTTTGTTATTTTCCCTTCTCCCTCTAAGAAGAGACAGCTTATTTGGCTTTATATACCTTCTTTATCCAGATGAGACAATTATCTGATGCTTGCTTACCTCTGAGTTAGTATTTTTCTGTGCTTTGCATTATCTTACCCCATGTATTCTGATGCAGTTTGGTTTATCTGATTTTTACTTCCTCTGCATTGGCCGGACATAACCATACAGAGTTTCACACTCTTACCAGCCGTGATAGGCTTGGCTTTGATGATTAATGCCCTAAATATTCAGGTTAAGTTTCTTCAGTTTCTCCTTAAAGTTATTCCATGTGTTCATGTACTTAACTTTGTTTCTGCAATTGAAAAGTATGAACACTTGGGAATCTTAAAATAATTTAAGTCAGATAACTTTAAAATGGAAAGGTTATTCCTTCATTAAAAGGCTATTATGAAAGATTTAAGTGAATTTACTTTCAGATAACAACAGCATTAAGCTTGGGCTGTCTTGTCTTTGTGAAGAGAAGGAACTTCACACACAGTAACTTTATGCTTCTGCTCAGCACTCAGCAGTAGGGAGAAAGAAGGTACAGGCTTATTGTTGATTTGGCACCAGAGAGGGCTAGGAAAAGAAGCCTAGATGCAGATGTGGAGAGCACAGAACACTGCCTATGCATAATTCAGTGGCAGGTTTTTTTCTTTTGGAATCTGTAAAGGAGTATGTGATTTGTACATAAAGAATGGAGTAAAACAAAAATTAAGGTGGAAAATAGTCTATAGTGAAGCCTTGAAAAGTTGGACAAAATCCAGGACTCAAAAGCAATTACATCTTTAATCAATGGTGCATTTGGGCCTTCCTTATGGTTTTGCATTTGTGCTGAATGTACTGGTTCATCTCTACTTTTATCCTGATTCTTTTCTTTTATGTGGTTCCTTTTTGTGTTACAAGCCTTCCACCGTTTATCATTTCTAGATGCTTTTCCGTGCAGGGAGCCATTGAGTTGTTTTCAGCCAAAACCAGAGTGGAGATTTAAAAATAAAAGGCTATGATAGGGATGCTTTTTCAAATAGGTCCTGCAGTGGAGTCTGTTTCAAATTATATTGTTGTTATATCAGTAATTCACAGACAACCCCTTATGTTAGGGGTAGGCAACTGTCCTAATTGAGTCTCTATGTATAATCTACTTGAATAAGTCTTTATGGAGTTCCTGTGCCTCAATGCCTCTGAAAGTCCTTTCAAGCAAATTGGAAATAAAACCTTGGGATCTGTTTCCCCTCTGTGCTTTATATTTATAAAATATAAAGAAAAAAGTAGAGTAATGGGCAGAGCATCATCAAATGGACTAAACCAATGCATTTTACCAAAATTAAGGGTATGATAGATGTGCTGCAGGTGTTCAAATGATTGATTTTTTTTTTCTTAAGAAAGGTAATTTTAAGTATGTTACTTTTCATGCTTGTTCATTATTCAGTTCAGACCAGTGGGTTTCAAGCAGAGAGAAACAAAATACCGTTATCGGTACTGCAGAGGCAGACTAAATCAGATTTGAAATCTAGAAGCAAATACAAATAAGCTTCTGTCAACTGCAAAACACAGTCTGAGGAATATTTTGGGGAGAGAGAGAGAGCATTAAAGATTAATGAGAGTGGATTTCAAAGTATAAAGGACCAGCTCAAGACTATTGCTACTGCTGCTAATCTGATTTATTCTTGGTTTTCATCTTTATAAAGTTGGACTGTTTGTTTCTGAAAGAAGTGCTTGGTTCATGTTTTGTGTTCGTGCATTATCAAAGTTGGAGCACCTTTGTTCTGTACATAGAACTTAGCAAATGAAAAAGGGGTGTCTCTGGGCAAGAGTTCTTACTTTTCAAATGTGCAGGAATATGTATGTTGACTGTTACCAGTTTTCCAATACTTAACCCTCACAACTTGTGCTAAATAGTTTCAGGCACTTGTACTGAAAATAGGGTAATCTCCTCGGTTTTCCAGGAAAGCATTTCACAGAAGGCCTGGGAATATGCCAAGGGAATATGCCTGCTGTGGGTCATCATCCCCCAGTTCAGTATTTTGCTAAATCTATTAAAATTTTGTTTACAGTAGAGCACTGTGGGCAGTGTAGGAGGGCCAGTGGGTTGCTGAAACCCTTATTTAACTCTAATCGAGGGGGAGCTGGGAAGCTGTGGGTAGGAGGAGGACAGGATGGAGTGCAGGTGGAAGGGATGGTGAGTTTGAAATGGTCAGGAGTTGCAGAGCAGCAATGAAAAGCAAGTCTGCACTTTGTCAAATTTGTACAGTACTTTAAATGGCAGATAATTTCAGTGTATAATTGGAGAAAAACTTTCCACTTCGGTGTCTCAGCCTTTAGTTCTCTACAAATAGTTCAGGTTTTTCCAGTAGCACCAGTGATGTGAGGATTAGACTTCTAAATGCACTTCAGACTATCTTAGAGCAAAATGCAGCTATTTATATGTGCTCTGTTTCCGTGTGGATTCCTTACCAAAAAACAGATCAATTTTTCTCTATCTATCTGACTGAGAATGGCATTTTTATCTTACCTTGATAAATAAATACTCAGAGATGGCATCATCAAGAAAGAATGTGAAGATGTCTGTGTGTATTACTTGCAATGTAAAGAGAAGCAAAAATAGCATGTTTGTTTCACAGAATTATAGGAATCTACCCGCCTGGTTTCTCTTAAGTAAAATTGTAAGAAAAGAGAAAAAGACTCATTTCTAATTTCAAAAAAGCATAGACAATACTTTCTGAAAATGTGATTATGGGAAATACATCTGAAACTAGTACAACTCTGAAACAACAAATGATGATACAGCAATGAAATTAAGTTAGTATTCTGCTTCTGTAGAAGGATAATTTCATTGAAAACTATCATATTTCCATGATCTGTGCCCCCTATTTTGGTTTTACTTTTTAAATCTGTCTGTCTGTTTTGCTTTCAGTAGCAAAACAAAGAAGCAGTGTGAGAAATACTTGATATTAGATATCGTGACACAGCTTAGGTATTGCAAAACATTAATCATTGCACTACTGAAACCTTTGCTTGTCCAAGATCGTGGGTGTGTCTCTGGAGGATGACTGTCATCTGTCATTGATTTTCCTGTCACCATTGTGTGGAGTCAGGCCAAAGGACACTGCAGCACCCTCCAGGCCCACATACAGGAAAATAATTAGCACCCAAATCTTGTATAATTAAAATCAAGGTAGGGCCCAGCAAAGCATCAATTGGAACTGGAAGCTGGGAAACTCTCGCTCGTCTCATTAGGTGTAGCAGTCTCAATGAGTGTTACCTATTTGCCTTGGCAAATAGGAGTGATTCATCTCCTTGCATTTGTCTTCCTTCCTAAATTGCATGGTGTAATTTATATTTATGTTAAAACGTAGCTAAGTAAGGAGTGTCACATTTGTTCTGAGCAGAGGTGCAGCCTTCTATGCTATGTGCATTTTTTCTCTTTGCTATTGAAATAGTACCAAGTACTATTGAAAGTTGTTCTTCATCAACTTGTAGACAGAAAGCTGTGCCAAGTGGTTTAGGCTTTATTTTTATTAATGAAAATCCTGAGGAGTACTGTATAGCTTTTATTAAAAGTTATTAATATTAGACAATCACTACCAGCCTTGTAATAGTCATCGATGTAGGCTGGAGACCCTCCAGCTCACCTAAGGAAGCAGGTGTTTGTTTAAGCTTTGACTACGTAGACCAAAAATCCACCTGTCACTCAGAATAGCTTTTTATCAACTCACAAGCACAAGCTGCACTGTTTCTTCTGAAATAGCCTTTTTATTTTAAAGCACCCTTTGCATCATTGCTAACAACATTATGTTTTTCCCATGATGCCACGGGCAGGGTCTAAACAGCACTGAGGCTACTTTACTCATCCCTGAACATCGAGTGGTAAGCAGTGAGCAACATTCATGCTTCCTTGCATGAATTTGTGTGGTGTCTTCTCTTACTGTATGCCAACAAGTCCTTCATCAGAAAATTTTCCAGTTTTAAGGAAGCCAAAAAAAGAATTTTGCAGTGTTTGAAAATGAGTGTTGTTTTCAAGTTGATTCCGAATGGTGGCTTGAATGATAAATTCAAGCAAATCAAAAGGATAATGGACAAAACAGACAAATTCAGTATTGGTGGAGAAAACTGGAAAGTTTGCTTTTTTATCATTGTTTCGGTTTGATAGAATATAGGAAATACTCTGACTGTGGTGTTATTAACACATATGGGGTTTCTTTTTCTCATAGTAATGTGGAGGGCTCTCTCTATCAGCATGATACTTTAAAATGTTCTAAAGAGCAAGAAACAAACACTGTCACCATTTGAACTGTGTTGTCTTTTTTCTTATTATTGTATTAATATGGAAAGACTCAAAATATCCTCTTACTGAAATTCACCATTTCAGATAAGAGAATTTTATTAATTGCCAATTCTATCAGAAAACTTAAAATAATCATTACTCTTTTATGGAAGAAAAAAATTACAAAAATGAATTCCTGATTACTGAAGTACATGCTGAGGTGTATTAGAACAGTCTGCTTGCTTACATTGGGCTCTGGTGTCTTACATTAACACATATGATCTCTTAGCATATTTTTTTTATTTTTCTTGTCCTGTTCTTGTATAATGTATTCTTGTTATCCAGAGAAACTTCTCCTGTACATTTCAATTCTAGTGCAAACATCTTGGTGTCTGAAACTGTTTTGAAATGCATGTTTTCAAACTTTCAGGATTTAATAGTTCAGAATTGAAACATGAGTGTGCTACAGGTGCTGAAAGTAATGTGTAAATTTTAACCATGCAAAATACACGGTGTTTTGACTTTCTTTTGAATGGAAAAAGTTATGGGTTTGTATGCAATTTTGGAGCCTGCATGGAGCATTGCTGGAAATGGGGATGTGTGGTGAGTTGTTAATGCACTTCTTTGAACTGGATAAAGCACTTCAATTGCCTGGATTCCTTCAAAGAAGAACATTGAAGAGAACTTCATGCAAAGGTGATCCCTGGTATAATGAGAACTGAGTTTACTGGAAGTAAACCAGGAATTTACCTTTTTGATTTTCACTAGGCATGCCTGTATTATATGTTGTGGAAATGCATTTCCAAGAGCTTTATGCTTTTGGAAGTAAGTTTTATCAAATGGTTATTTTTAGCACAGCTGCACTTTAATCAGCTTTTTCTCCTATAGCTGGAAGCATGTTTAATTCTGTGAAATATAAATATTCTGTGTGAACTGGGGATGTAAGTGAGAGAGTTAATTTTGGTTTTAATGGTTTTAATCTTGTAATTATAGAAGATTTTAATGTATTTTGATTCAGCTTTCAAACCCTTCTATTTTTTATCCATTTCTAATTGTGAAAATCTTTCTGTAGTGGATTTTTAATTAGTAAATTAACTAATTGCTTTGTTACATAGTTACTTTGATTTGTTACATTGTCTGTGATAAAAAATAATTTGTCTGATCATCAGAGTTAAACAGTAAATAAATATGTAGTTTGTAGACGGTGTCTTGTAAGCAAGCAAGTGTTGCAAATCACTTCTGTTTTGTAATTTCGGGCAGTTTTCTTGCCTGGTGATGTAGTGTTACAAAAATATAACTCCTGCCTGTGCCCATGGGGATCACATTACTGACATAACTTCACAGAATACCCATTACTCATAGCCTGAGAGACTTTCTCATGCTCTAACTCTTAATGAAGCTAAAGTATGGGGTTCCTCAATTTCAGGCCAGTGTTGATGAAATTGCAGCTCTAAACCATCTTCCTGTTCTGAAGTACAAAAAGCGGAAGGTGAAGGCCACTGAGGTCGGAACCTCAGTCACATCTTTGCGAAGCTGGACACTTGTGAGACCTTGAACTCTTGGCAACTGCATTTGGGAAAGGCATTTCTGAATGCAGGCCCCTAAGAACCTAGCAGTTTTCTGACTTAATATTAATCTGAAAAGTATTGCTCTAAACCAGATTTCTCCGTCTTCATGGGAGGGACATAGTGAGGGCAAGGATATGTAGTAGCAAAGTGTATTTGGAGGAAGCTTTGGTGTCTGCATGTTGAAAGTTGTGCTAAGCAGCCTGTAAGAACATAAATTATCTCCTAGGTGGATGACCAGGTACAGAAATTCCTTTGAGTCCTGTGAAAATATGCAGGGTTAAATCATTCATGTGTGATCTGCAAAATATATTTTAAGTGCTATGGTACTGCTAGACCACCAAGGGCAGGCTGAGGTCAGTTCTCTGTGTGCTCTAGTGGGTGAACAGAGCCAGGGAAATGTGTACCTCTTCAACTTCAATCCAAAGTTACATCTCTGAAGCCCTTTCTGTTATTTTTTAGCAGCTGATGCCACATGCTGGCTTTCACCTCCCCTGTTTGCGGTGTCTGGCTTGTTTGCTTTGGCCCTGGGAAAGCCTCTCTGGAGCACCTGTGGGACTGAGGTGGCCAAGGCTTGCTCAGGCAGTATTTAGCAATTAAGAGAATGTCTTGGGGTTTCATAATAAATACCTATTGTTTCCTATTGATGCACAATTTTATGCATCTTTATTAGACACACTGGTAACTGCTGAAACCAGACAGGAGCCTACTTAGATCATTTCAGCATTATGGAGAATTCCTGTACTTCTGAAGCTATTCTAGCCAACATTGTGTTGCAAATCAAAGTAACACAAGAAAGCTAGAAGATATTATTACTTTAAAATGTTACAGTCCTCTCTCTTGCCTTCCCTCTTTGGCAACTCTGTTGGCTTTTTTTTGTTTGTTTTTCTTCTTGACAAATATTTCCAGCAGATCTGTTAAAGTAGGCTAGTTTGTAAGGACTGAAATCAGGGCATCCACCTTAGAAAATGCTTCCACTTCCCTTATGTAGCACGTAACCATAAAAGACTAAGAGGCTCACAAAAATACTGGAATCCAATAGAAGAAATTTTTCTATTCTGTTCTGTGCTTATAAATTTGGGGATTTTTTGGTAAATATAATGGTGTCTCTAAACAAATTGCAACCATTTAGACATTAATTCTCTTAGTCACAGGACCAAATCAACAACTGTGTAGCATTAGAAGTCCTGTAATTGTTCAACATTACAAAATACAACATAAAATTGCACTCTAACAACTTACAATGTTTGGAATCAGGTTAAAAACAGACCATCCCAGCTACCAATTCAAAAAGGCATAGATTTTGTAAGCATAGATATTTTCTTAGTGAACTAAAAAAATGCATATGAACAGAGAAAAAAAACCTAGTAAATATTTACTTTAAAAAAAAAAATCTCCTTCCAAAGGAGTGTCTCATATTCTTTGGGTAGCACAGTTATAATTAGATTACTCCATACACTTGAAGTAATAATTTATCTTTAGTGCCATCAAAGTTTGCTCATTTCTGGAGATATCTTGGAATCAGCCTCTGTCATTGAAGGTCTGAGAAGCAATTTAGGAAGTTGTAGTAGTCACTGTTGGATCTGCTCTGAGAAAGGGAATACTCATCACTTCTCCCTCCTCCTGTACTTAGGATCATTCATCATGGATGGTGACAGGCCTACTTATTAAACACATAAATTATTCCTTTCCATTTTGCTGCACTTGGCTTTCACAAGAAGAACAAGATCAGTCTTGCATATTTGTGCAATTCTGAGCATTTACAGGTTTAAAATATATAAAATGTTGCTAATTTGCATTGCTTGCATCAATGAATCATAAAACATTATGGATTAGTACATCTTATTTCTTAACAGCTTCTTCCAGAACTATATTCAAATTAATTTATCTTAAGCAGTTGCCGTTATTAAATGAAATCACACCTCATTGGAGCAGTCATACTATGACTTGTACCTCCTGGAATACAAGTAACCAAATTAAAATTTCCCATGGCAGCACAGATAGCAAGAAGGTTTTGTATAACTGAATTGCTGATGAGGAATTACAGCAGAGATAGGGCCCCAAGGTGTTTAGTGAACATTTAAGAGGCAAGTCTCTTCAAGGAGGCAACATGGAGATTCCTACTGGATGTGAGGGTGTGGTTGCACAGGAACAGGTAGAACAGGTTGCCCAGAGGGACTTAATGATCTCTATCATTAGAGATTAGACTGCTTCACCAAGCAAGGCCTTGACTGAGCAATCTGATCTAAGTTGGCTTTGTCTTGAGTAAGGGGTTGACCAAGAAAACTTCCAGAGACCTCTTCCAATCTAAGTCACCATATGATTCCATGAAATGATGATGTAATGTTGAACAATTACAGGACGAGTGTTTAGCATTTACCAGTGCTTCCCAAAGTTAGATAAACCCATCAGCTACAAAGCAAGTTTAGGAAAAACTATGTGTTCAAACATGAGGACTACCTTTCCTATTTTCCTGGAGTAACTTCCCATTTTTATTGGTCTGATTGTCTCTTTGAGAGCAAAATAATCTCATACTTTTCTCTACATGCATACCTAAGTTCATAGTGCTAAGTACAAACTTACTGGATTCCTGAAGAATTGTATTAATACTTCTAATTATCCCACAATTATTATCTTCTATCTAGACATCCAGTGTACTGGACTGTGTTCCACCGAACAACAAGGAAGTTGTGTTCCTGACTTTATAGGCAAACTAAAGCCCTGCAGTAGGAAATCCTGACTCAGAAAGGAGAGGTTATAGGGAAAAAATAAGATGCCAGTATGGAAATAAACAAAGCATTGCTCAAGACGCCATAAGGCTCTAACACTCCCAAGTTCAGTTCTCCCTGAACTGCTTTGGGTAAAGCATGTAGAAGCTGGCTGGTGGTCACAGCATTTATTGATTAGCCAGTGCTTGTTCTGCTACCTTATTATCAAAATGGATGCCAGCACAGCTGTGCCTTTAATAAAAAAGATATTTTAGTCATAATGTTTGTGAGCGCTTGTATTTTTCTAGTAGTTGGAGATTTTCCCTGGATTTCTTAAGGGCATAAATTTCTTACTCTCTAGTTGGAGGGTATGTTCTTGTTGTTTTGTCTTGGAGAGGGACAGTAGGCTTGCTAACTACTTATTGGTTATTCCAGCAGAGTGGAAGGAGATATAATCTGTTCCTGAAGCAGCGTCTCAGGGTAAAACAGTGATGAATGATATTGGAAGTGGCTTGGATGGCTGCAGTAATAACATGCTTCACTGTGTGCTGCCTTTTGTTAACTGGGAGCAAGGTTCACAGTTAAAAATTTCTTTGAGAAAGTGCAGAATATTTTTCATGTGCATCCTTGCATGTCTTAAGAGGGAGAAGACAGAGACGTGTCCTTCTGAATAACTCGTTCTTACTCTAACAAACGAAAAGCACAGTTCAGCCCTATGTAAATGCAGTTTTCAGAGTGTGTCTCATTAAAAAAACCAACAACAACCTCCCTTCGCTTGGAGTTAAATTTAGACCTGAAAATTGACTTCTGTAGACAGCCCTTTGCTGAATGAACCTTGGTCTTATAAACAATTTGATAGGACTGAATATTGATAAAATAATAAAAGATATTACCCAATATTGTATTAACTTCCCTAGCAGAGTGAAGTAATAGTCTTTAATTACTTAACATTCATTGCTGTTGCCTAATCAGTGAAAAAGATGAATGTTTTTCTTACATTTTGTCATAATGATAAATGAAAATATGATTTTTAATAGTTCAATTAGAATAACAATTACTATGTTGCATTGATATATTTGATTAGATTTCTTTTTTTCCACTCAAGAAAGTGAAAAATCAACTTTGAAATGTAACCCCCTGTATCATTTGTGTGCATTTCCATATCCATTCATTGCTGGGAAACATTTTTCTGTGGTGGCTGGTTTAGTGAAATGTCTTATATAGTAGAAAAAGCATGGAATTTACTTTTTGCTACTTGCTTCAAGTTGATGAACTGTGCCCTAGCTGGCTTTTGTGTAGTGGCATTTGACTAAAAAATCATGCTGTCAGATAACACTTGTCTTGATAATTTATGATGCACTGTAAAGGCTGTGAAAGAACAAATGGCAGTTATTGTTCACAGATATTTCTATACTAACATATATTTGTTCTTCATATACCAGTTATTTACATGGAATGTTTGTGTAAGCAGTTGATTTGGAAATATTTTAACTGGCTATAACCTTTGTTAAAACTTGCAGAACTGTATTTTCAATTGTGAAGAAACTGAAGAATTGAGGCAATTTGGAGAGCTTCTGTGTCTTCTGTTGTATTTTAGAGCAACAGCAGCTATACTTGCTTATTTTAATCACATGCCTGTATCTTCCACAGATTCATAAAAGACATCAAAGCAAAGATTCTGTTTTCTTCAGGGATGGTGTCAGGAGAATTGATTTTGTTCTCTCCTATGTGGATGATCTTAATAAGGAATGGGAAAAAAAGTTGGTAAGTTGGTCCTTTTGAGGTCCTCTGAATTCTTGCATTATTATAAACTGGATATTAATTACTAACAATAACTATTACTTCATTTAGAGCAGAATCCAAGAATCCATGCAGTTTTCCTGAACAAACATGCTGTTTCCTCTTTGTGCTTTCCCTGCCCTTGACTTGCTCTTTAGATGTGTATATTCATTCTTCTAGAGGAATATTTAAAGTGACTTTGATAAGAGACCTCCTGTGTAACAGAACATAAAGTGCAGGCTTTCCCTATAAGGTAGGTCAGGGATCATTCCTGAACTCCCCAGCAACATCCATTTCAGAGGGCTGGAGCACCTCTCCTATATGAGAGAGCTGTTGAGCCTTGAAAAGTGAAGGCTGTGGTGAGACCTTTTAATTACCTTCCAGTACTGGAAGGAAGCCTACAAGAAAGATAGAAAAAGACTCTTAGCAGAAATGTGTGGCAAAAGGATGATGGGGAACAGTTTTGAACTGAAAGAGAGGACATTTTGGTTAGATATTAGAAAGAGATTCTTTACTGTGAGAGTGCTGAGACACTGGCCCAGGTTGCCCAGAGATGATGTGGATATCCCATCACTGGAGGTGTTTGAGGTCAGGCTGGAGCAACCTGATTTGGTGGGAGGTATCCCTATCCCTGACAGGAAATTGGAACAAGATGCTGCTTTAGGTCCCTTCCAACTGAAACTATTTTATGAGTCTATGATCCAGTTGTTTAAATGGTAACTGTAGGTCATAGAGAATCAGTAAATGACATATATTTGAGCCTTGCTTACACGAACACTTGAGGTATAATGACTAATAGGTAAATTTGAGCTATTTAAACACTCCTGTATTGAAAGATATAATCAAGTCAATAAGCTTTATATACAGCATAATATTAAAAAAATCCCCAACCCTGCAGGGGTTTTAGTTATTTTGTTTTCTCATTATTTGCTGCCTTCTTTCTGCACCAGCAGAGGTTACTTTTACAAACTAGTCTCTCTCATACATGTACCTCAGAAAATCAAACCACTAGGACCTCCCAAAAGGCTTGCTTCTGATGTAATCACATTATTTTGAAAGATAAGACTTTCTGAAGAAAACTAATTATGCAGAGACTTATGACAAAATCATGATCACAACTAGAAGTCTGTGAACTAAAGAATATCTCTCATCTTTATCTTGTCTTGCTTGAAGTGTTTCTTAATTTTCTTTGAACAAAACCTGCAAGATTAGGCTGTTTAAGAGACAGCTTCTTGCTTACAGTCCTTTATGAAGGAAGCACTATTTTGATTAAGGGCTTATTTTGCCTTTATGCAAGTATGCAGTGTAGAACATAGCCCCTGCATCATATTCTTGTTGCCATTAAAACAAGAATCCCTTTCATCATCTCTGATGCTTTTCCAGAGTTAAGTGTCTCACAGTCTGCTTTCCTGGGCTGGCCACTCTCAGGAAATATGCTTAGGAGCCCAGGCTGATGTTATGCTTTGGTAACACTTGTTTATATAAAGCCATGCTTTTTCAAACCCACGCTCATTCTGTGTCAGGCTGTAATTAATCCTTACTGGATTCCTTCTTCTGCCAGAAAGTGAAATGCATTTCTGAAAAGAAGGAGGAAGAGATCAATTGATACATAATGAGGAAAAAGATATCCATGCAAAGTACTTGAAAGCAACTCTTAAAATAAACTTTTCCATTAGTCATACTCAAATAACGTGAGGGAAGAAGTGGAGACTATTTAGGTAATGTTTCAGAGGAATAGAAAACAAGCCAGATGCTCAGTCTAGTCACTCTCTCATGTGTACAGCACTTTCCTTCTCATTTCTTTATGGGTCATTAGGTGGTACCAGGAACCTTGACTAGGCCAGAGGCAGTGAGTGTCATTACTGACTGAAGGATTCACCTGAGGAAACACCCAAAAGCTAGCAGCTAATATTGCAGTTCCTCTATGAGATAAAAATACACTTAGGAGGAAACGTTTCTCTCTTGCAAAAGAGTAGTACTTAGGGTTTGGTGAAATTTAATTCTGTATTTGTTGATTAGTCACACAAGATTCTATGGCCTCATGGAAGAATTTACAGCCCCATATTTGGTCTGTGGCCCTGGGGTACTGTGGTCACAGGACAGGCATAAGGATATCATTGTTATGGAGCTTCAGTTTTCACATAGTTCCTGAGAAAGCTGCTAAGATAATGTTATATCCAGCATAGACCTGTATCCAATGTATATGTCTGCAAATCAATACACATTTTGCTCACACAGTACAGTGCTGCTGTCTTTGTGGAAAGGAGATTTAGATAGTGATGCTCTGTCACCTTTGGAATTAGTCTGACATACTGTACTGGCTATTGTACTGGCCACTGGTAAGAAATGTGAATTTCTTTTCCTGTAGTACAATGAGACAGCAAAATGAAACAGCTTAGAATAGAAATGTCCACAGGAAGAGTATAACAGTTGTGACAGAGGGTTTTGTTTCCTTGTCTCAAGGAAACAGCTTTATTTTGCATTTGTAAGAAAGGGAAGGGTAACTTCTTTGTGTGTTTCTGCATAGTCCTGATGCAGATATAAGAGGTGGCCTGTGCATCCTCTCCCTTAGCTTCATGCATAACAAATTCATTAACTTCTTTGATGTTCCCCAGAACCTTTCCAGCTTAAGCTCAGTTTTGAGCATGCCTTCTATAAGCTGCACGAACAAATCCTAACCACAAAGTCTCTGTAAACATAAGTTGGATTTGCATTTTTCCCAGAATCCTCCAGCAGATAAATGGAAATATTTTACCCACACATGAAATGCACATGAACATTGGAACAGGAATATAATTTTTTTAAATATCCAACAAATTATTAATGTATAGCCAGGAGATGATCTTTGTCGTCTATGCATCTCTTCACAAAATAGTCAACAGCACAAGTATTATGAGGAACTGAGGGAGCTGGGAGTGTTCAGCTTGGAGGAAAGGAGACCTTATTGGTTTCTAAAAGTACCTGAAAGGAGAGTGTAGAGAGGTAGGAATTGGTCTTTTCTCCCTAGCAACAAAGAATAGGATGAGATAAAATAGCCTCAAGTTCTATGAAGGTTTTAGGTTGGATATTAGGAAAAATTTCTTCATGAAGAAGTTATCAAACATTGGAACAGGCTGCTTGGGGAAGTAGTTGAGGTGCCATCCTTGGAGGTATTTAAAAGATGTCTAGACATAGTGCCTAGAGACATGGTTGTGGTGGTTTTGACAGCGTTAAGTTAATGGTTGGACTTGGTGATCTGAAAGATCCCTTTCAACCCAGAGCACGTGATTAGGACTCTGGGCTACCATGCTCATATGTTTACTGGAAGCAAAGCCCCCCCTGTCCTACTGGGACCTGGAGATGGAGATGCAGAAAGAAATTCTATTTAGTTCTTTACATCTCTCAGACAGAGATTTCTGGTTTTTTCCAGCCACCCGATAGCCCAAAGTAAGTAAGGCAGGGGCAGCAAAAAATCAGATGCTTGTTGCTTCTGCTGCACCCTGTGGACTTTTGACTGGGAGAAGCCACATCCCCAGCTCTGCAGGAGCAGCTGGAAGTTGGGCTTGAGCCAGACTGGGCACTTTTAGAGCAGCCTGGCTGGTACTTGCAGAAGGAAGGTATTTGATATCTCCTGCACATTGTAGGGCACAAAAAGCACCCCCTAATTTTAACAGTAACAGCTTTGTTATCAAGAAACAGATCTGTAACTATTGTCTGTTGTCCTTAGGTAGCTTACCATGCTGTGTTGCATCTGCATTGGGTATATTAGTGCTGCTGGACTTGGGATCTTGCTTTTTTAATCTTATCAGGTGATTCATTACAGACAAGCATATGTTTGATAGGAAAAAACCAACATACAAATATGTGGGACATCTGCAGCTGTGTCTGAAGAAATGAATGTTCTTCTGTTTTTTCTTCTGTTGAGGCCACAGTGGCCTTGGAAAATGTGGTTACAGCCTCTTAGAGATATTTTGGAGCAGATTAATAGAAGTATTGAAACAAAATGTGAGGAAGAGCATTAGCCCACTATTACGAGTTTTCACTAATGTGATTAATTATGTTGTTTCCCTCTACCCTCTGTGACTGCAGAATGGTGGCTATAGCAGAGTCACAAATACATACATCGGATTTGGGACAGTAAGCTTAAAATTCTTATATGTACTTATTAAAATAAAACAGCACTGGTCCAGGAGTATATTTTGTCTCTTAAGACTTCCCACAGCAACATGAAGAAATCCAGTACTTGGCAAGAAAAGGGGAGGAGTATAGTTGGTTTTTTTTCTTGCAGCAGATTGATTGCCTTTTAAAGATGGTTATTTCAAGCAACTGGAAAGTACAGTACATTCACATTTCAGAGGAGTTGGCTCATGGGAAAAGAACAAGGTGGTGAAATGGGCATAAATGCTATTAGAGCACCACAGTTTATCACTCTTAGTGGACAGTAAGGAAAGAACAGTGAGATGGGGCTGGACCCTTGGGTTCTACCTGCTGTTAAGCTGCACAGCAAGAGGAGGAGCTGGCTGGTGTCTCTAGGGGCAGAGAATCCACAGAGCTTACTTGCTTGGCTCTTCTCCAGCTTTTTCTGGGAAAAGAATGCATGCCAGAGTGCTTTCTTTGGAGAAAATGTAATGCAGAGCAGCACATAGCTTTGGATACCAGGCTTGAATGCCAGCTCTTATATCCCACTTTCTAATGCAATCATAAATCACCTTTTAGTTGTATTGTTCTCTGTTAGATCTGCAGGTCAGCAAACACAAGTTCTCAGGTGTGTTTATACAGGTGCATGTAGGCAGGTTTGGGGACAGATGAATTAGAAAATAATACATGTAGTTGCCTTTCCCCCCAGCATGTGCTACAAATCAAAAATTACATTTGACAATTTACTTAGGCCAGTGTCTAATTTTATATCTAATAACACTTGGCAAATCAGATATCTGAGGTAAAAGCATGAGACCAGTAACACAGGAAAATGTACCAACACACTTTAACATAGACTTGAGAGCCATTAAAGCTATTTCTTCAGAAAGCGTTTATTTACCTGAGTAGTTTGTGCAAACTGAAATGCACTTAGAGCCGCCTGTTCCTTAGAGACTCACAGAAAAAGGAAATTGGATGAAAACTGTGGTATTTTGGGGTTTTTTAAGTGTGTTTGAAAAATGTCAGTAGAGAGCACATGAAACAAAATTGCAGGTTTTAGGTAGAAAATAATTATTAGTCTAGGTAGTGCTTTCTAAAGAGACCAGGGTGCAGTGTATTTATCTTGTGGTTATTCTGGCAGTTCTTCAGCAAATTTTATATCATTAGCAAGAAATTAATTCAGCTTCCTAAAAAGAGCAAAGGAAGAGGGGAAGAAAGTCTTCTTCCCTTAAGACAGCACTGAGGAATTACCAAGCAATTACCAGAGAGTTCAGGAGGGGCCCCCGAGTCCCAAAGGTCACGCAGCCATCGTGCAGTGACACAGGCTGCTCCTTTTATCTGTCTACAGAAATGCTGACTTTATGTGAGCTAAGCATATGTGAGAGTGACAGCCCATCACATGTAAGCTTATCTAGGTTTACAGTGCTGTTGTTTGTCAGCCAAGCTTATTTGTGATCAGTACTTGAACATCGGTATCAGGCATGGTTGTTAAACTGGTCAGTAGATGTCACTATGAACAATTAGTCTTTCAGAATTATTTTTTTCATCTGGTTTTAACCTTGTCTTGGAAATGTAGCAAAACCTGAGTGATGACACACCACACACATCACCCTTGCAAGGAGTCAGAAATATTCAAGACACATGACTTCATTTTGTGGAATTGCCTTGGTTGCAGAGGGACCTTACAGTCAGCAAGTCAAACCAGCAGATTAATTCTGACACAAGCCATTCCCAAACCATATCTCTAAGCTCTATGTCTGCCCATCTCTTAAATACATGCAGGGATGGTGCCTCAGCCACTTCACTGGGCAGCCTGTTACACTGAAAAGGTTATTAAGCATTGTCAATTTTTTTCCTGATACCCAGTCTAAATCTTTCCTGGAGCAATTTCTGGTCATTTTGTCTTATCCTGTTGCCTGTTACCTGTGATAAGAGAGCAACCCCCACCTCTCTATTTCCTTCTTATGTTAACAAGATTGGACAGTTTATGAACCTAATCCTAACTAATAAATAGGATTCCTGTTAATAGTTAGTGCAATTTCTGATGGGTTGCCATAACTAGACTTCACTCAGAAGTGCCCAGTTTGTATCAGCTGGGATTTTCCTGATGATCTATCTTCTTTTACAAAGGTCACAGATCATTGATGGGTTGTCATCAGGGCATTTGAAATCAGCAGTTAGTTGTTAACTTCATTAGCTAATAAAGTGTATTTCTTTCTCTTTAGGAAAGAAGAAAAGAATTTGAGAGCAATCTGCAGAAGGCTGGTTTGGAACTAGAAACAGAAGATAAGAAGGTAAAAAAAAGAAACCCAGAGAACAGTTAGGAGCTGAAAAATAGACTTGCCCACTGGATGTTGTGATTTCAGTGAGGGAGGACTCTGGTGTAATGACTTGAGGATGTTTGATTAGTGTTACCACTTTATTTAATAACTGGAGAAAGTGAGATGCTGATTTCCTCAGTCAGCAAACTCTTTTCCTCCTACTGGAGTAGGCCAGAATAACTCTTGATGAAGTTTAGACTGAGTAACATCTGTAGATGGGGATTCATTCAGCAACATGTTAAAAAGACCTGGTTGCCATTTCTCCAGTATATGCAGAGGAACACTAGAAGAACTTATGCTGTGGGGTAAGACCTGTGATAAGATTAGTCCCCATCATAGCCATGAAGCTATAACAGGTTTTGAGCTCTGGTTGGTAATTCCCTTTTATTGTGCACACTGCTGCTTGAGAAAGAAGAACTTTGCAATCCAGCACTGTGGCTTGCAGATCAACCAAGTTGCCAAGTGACCTGTCCTGTACAGCAAAGCCTCCTATTTCCAGTGTACTCGAGTGTAGGGACAATTTTCAGGTGTCATTCAACAAGACCAATGTACTTCAAAAAGCCTTTATGGCCTTTTTTTAGTACAAAGATTATCCATATGAGCAATCAACCACTTAGATAAGCCTTTCAGGTAATAAATAAATAAATATTTCCCTGATTCCCCTCTGTTATTTTTTTTTAAGCTTTCAAAAGATATCTGAAAGGCAACAAATTCTGTAAAACAACTATTCTTGTAAACCTCATAATAAATCATGGTTTAGGCCTGATGGCTGATATAATTTTCTTGGGGCAGGAATCTGAAGATGGCAAGATCTATTTTGTGAAGATCCATGCTCCATGGGAGGTTCTGATCACATATGCAGAAGTGCTGAACATTAAAGTTCCCATCAAGGAAAATGACATTCCCTCCATGGTGGAGAACCCCCTGGACTGTATGCTTGCCCCTCTCAGGCTGCCCGAGAAGGTGATGCACCCAGAACCAGACTATTTCACCGCTCCATTCAGCAAGGACAAGCAGGAGTTGTACCTCATTAGTGACGAAAGCACTTTCTTCTCACCATCTATGAGAAACAGAATAGTACGTATGTGAATTTGTCTGGTTTTGTTTACATGTAGATCTGTTCGGTCCTGTAGGATATTCATGCAAGAAGGAGTATATAAAATAGCATCTGTGGATAAATATAGGGAAAACTATTGCCCATGCATCTGTCTTACAAATCTGGACTAGTATTTATTGGAGTGTCTGTAAAGATGTCTACAAGGTAAGCACGCTCTCAACTGTCTCATACAGGGCAGAGACTTCTGAAGAAACATTTTCTGCTTTTATGTGTTATTCCTGCAGGTTATAAATTGTGCACAACCTTTAAAAGTTTCTGTTAAATGTCCTTAAAGCATGAAAGGTCTGAAATACATGTGTTTGAATCTCAGGTTAACTATATTCTCACACGTTGCCCATATGGAACAGAGGAAGGAAAGAAAAAATTTGGGATTAAGAGACTGCTAAATAATGGCACTTATTCAGCTGCATATCCTCTGCATGATGTAAGTATTTTAACTTTCTGCTTCCTTGAGCATTTCCCAGTGTTTTTGCTCTTTTATCTACCATGACTACCAAAATTGTGGGTAATAAAAAGCAGTTGTATAAGAATCTCTTCTGTACAAACACATGCACCTCAAATGCTAAGAAATCATATGAAAAAATTACAGAATCATGAGAAGGTCTCACATATTGTTGTCTAAAAAATAAGCTATTTGATCTTTTAAAATATTTTAAAAATGAAATTGTAGTTTTTTTAAATGTCCTGCCTAATGTATTATAGGATCATAGAACCACAGAGCTGGAAGGGACCTTCAAAGGCCATCTAGTCCAAGTCCCCTGCAGTGAGCAGGGATGTCCTGCACTAGGTCACGTTGCTCAGAGCCTTGGCAAGCCTGGCCTTGAATGTGTCCAAGGTTGGGGCCTCTACCACTTCTCTGGGCAGTCTGTTCCAGTGTCTCACCACCCTCATGGGGTCTCCAGTTTTCATGCTTTTCCTTATGACTGAGAAAGATGCAGAGGAAAATAGGACAACCAAGATCACAAACTGAATATTTGACTTAAACAAATACTTCTAAAAGCAGACCAAATAAACTCACAAATCTGTCAGATGTGGCAGTTATTCTGTGCTGTTTAATTTCTAGAAAACTGATGAATTTTCATAATTTTCTTAGTTCTTGACAGGTAGATAGATAAGGGTGATGAAAAACACTAGAGTTAATTAGGGTCAGAATTTCATTTGGCATCTCCTTGTGTTACAGCTTGAGGAAATGACAGCATGGAGTACATCACAGTGCCAGTTATGGCTGCAGGCACTAAACAACTTTAATTTATATCCCCTAATTTATATCTCTCAGTGAAATGGTTTTGGCTATGCAGTTTATAGTTAAAACCTGCTTCAGAAATACAGAGAACAGGATTGAAATTTGCATTATGGAATGGGGCTTTAAGCAGCCCCATCTAGGGGAAGGTGTCCCTGCCCATGACAGAGGCTTGGAATAAAATGATCTTTAAGATTCCTTGCAACCCAAATCTTTCTGTGATTCTTTTTAATGAAGCTGGAATAAAACAGTGGTTTTCTACTTTAGGTGAGCTTGAACTCAGTTGCAAACACTGCATCAGTGTAAAGGAACAAACCATTCACTATGGTAATCTACCAGTGGAAATGAATGTGTTGTACCAGCCCACTCCTAGTGTAACATATTATGGTGTAGTTACAGGTTGACTTCACATGTAAGATTGGTAAATGTTTTCTGGAAACATGTAGTATCTTAAAACATATATTAAAATTGTTCTACTTAAGTGGAGTGCTAAGTTTGAATTTCAAATTAGTTCAGTTGGCATAATCTTAAGAGGGATGCATGATCATCATTCATGTTTGTTTCTTTCAATGTAGTCTTTGAGTCTCTCGATGAGCTGTTTTGCCTTTACTCTGATTTGCTCACAGTGCCAGTACTGGAAAAAGGCAAATGATCCAAACTGTGACAATGAGAGATACACACTGTACATGGAGTGGGCCCGTTTCCTGCGGTTCTACAAAGAGCAGCCTTTGGACCTCATCAGGTAAATACTGCCTGTATTTTACTACATTTACTTGGGTTTCACTCTATCACAATGTAGCTTGACCCTGCTGGGTAATTTTTAGTATTTTACTGATCCAGTGAGAGCTGCATACTTAATTGGGCACTCAGGTCCTCAGATGACATGACACAGCTTTTACAATCAGCTGTGAAAACGCCAGGTTTTTAGAAGAAGCCTCGTTCTAGCCAGGGGTGTCAGGGATATTGCAGGTTATTCAGCTGTAGAAGAACACCTTGTGTGTTGTATTCAATATCTGGAAAATTCTTAAAGGTTGATTTAAAATTTTGAAAGTTCCATACAGACTTGAAAAAGCACTGATAAAATCAGTACTAACCCTGAATTTCAACTAACTTTGTCCAAGATTTCTTTCATTCAGCTCATTTGATATAACAAATGTTACTTTATTCATGGACTACAGTTGTAACACAATCAGTTGCATTTCTGTGAATTACTTGCTTATTCTAACCATGTGATGGGAACTGTGGTGCCTGTTTTCCTTTGTTCATTTTTTTGGAAAATCAGAAAAGCAAATCTTCATTTATTTTATCCTATGGGAATAGGAAAGTTACTTTAAAGCTGGAGACTCTGCCAGGAGGAGTAAAAGGGTTAAAAGAGGCCGTGTATTTTGCTCATGCAGCTTGTGTGCCTTCTCACAGATAGCTTAAAATCTTATTTCTCCAGTGCATCAATGCATTTAATCTTCTTTTAAATGAGAATTTTGCCAAGTGTTTAATTTGGACTCTGCCACTTTTCTCTGTGTGGTTTTAAACTTTGCTTTGTAATCCACTTAATTGCTTTTTTTTTTTCCTTTTATTCAGAAAGTACTATGGTGAGAAGATTGGAATCTATTTTGCATGGCTAGGATTCTACACCGAGATGTTATTCCTTGCAGCAGTTGTTGGTTTAATCTGTTTTCTTTATGGCTTGTTTACGATGGATGAAAACATGAGCAGGTGCGTGTCATGTTGACAATCTCCTGGGCTTATAATGGGAAGAGCTAAGTAATGGGAAAATTTTGTTCTTGAAAAAAACCCAGGTAATGATATTTTAAAGCTTGCAAGAGAAGGCAAATTTGGTCTTCAGCCATCTTCATTAACTGAATTGGTGGTGGACAGCTAATGCCTAACTTGTGACAATTAGTAAGACTCAATTTGTTGGTTAAAAGCAGTATTTCATTGCCATTTGGCAGTAGCTTTTTATATGAACATACCTGCAATGCATAAAGTCCTGAGAGTACCACTGGCATCTCTCAGAATTGTTTGCTTTGAGTGTTTATTGTTGTCTTAAGCTTTTCTATTCTATCTTACAGAGTAGTCTGTTGACCTTTTTTGTGTAGGTGATCATTTGTAGTAACTACCAAAAGCTGAGTCCAGGAGGGATTGGCAGTATTCTTCTCCAGTCAGAGGAATCCCATATCTCAGAAACCAGAGTCTGCTTCTTTTTAAATAAGCATAGTGTTTGTTTCTTCAAGGACACTCAGATTTGTTATATTTAGAGATATGGAGGTATGGAGTGGAATACAGGGTTGACATTTCATTGCTCACTGTTCTTTTTTTATAAGAAAAGCTTCCACAAGTTTTTATGTTTTAAATTCTCATCTGTTCTACTGAATTATGTAATTTTTGAAATTTATATTTTAGTTAGGTTCAGAATTCACCTGGGAATACAGCTATACATGCTCGGCTCTCACTGGATGCTGACAGGATTGTAAACTTCACCCACAGTAGTAGTTAAATGGGATTAGCAAATTTTACTGTAGATGACAAAGCTGAATGAATACTTCTGCTTTTAGAAATGGTGTTTTGAAAGCATTACTAATCTGATGAGAAATAAAAGGATTTATATCTCACCTGAAAGAAGTGTGTGTGCAGTACAACTCCTCACAGACTTCCAATTTATTACTGATAGAGCCAGAAAACCAACAACAGGGGAATTCATAGTTCCTCTCTGTGTGACAGCTGCTACATTTCTTGGCTTGCTCTTACCAACTACAGGCTGACAGGATAAGGGAATGTGATAGGACTTGATGTTTTCTCTGTGAAGCTGCAAATGTTGAACTTAAAACAAATGAAGCTCTTTATTATTTTACTTTAAAACCCCCAAAATCATGCTGCCACTCTTCAGGGTCTATGAGAACAGATACTGTATGTTATTTTTTTCCTCAGCAAAGAAATCTGTGACCCTGCAATTGGAGGAGAGATCATCATGTGCCCTCTTTGTGACCGAGAGTGTGACTACTGGAGACTAAACACCACCTGTGAGTCCTCGCAGGTCTGTATCTGGTTCTGCAACCACTTCTCATTTTTGTTCACAATGAAAAATGTTCTGGTACTGACCTGTTTCTATCTGTTGTCTTGCAGTATTCCCATTTGTTTGACAATGTGGCTACTCTCTTTTTTGCCATTTTCATGGGCATATGGGGTGAGTACATTTAATAAGTTCAGTGTCAAGCAGTAAAGAGATTTTGGCCAAACTGCTGAGGAACACTGGAGGTGGGGAAAAGGAGATCCATGGCTTTGCATTAATATCCTGCCCCCATACAAAAAGTGATGAAACAATAAAACTAGTTTAAAGCTACAGATGAATTAGACTTAACCGAAATATGTCTAGTCTTTATAGAGCATGTCATAAGCATTTCATTCTGTTTGCTAACATTTGTTTCTTTCCTTAATAAGACAGTGGTCCAGCCTTAGGCAGTTGCCTTAGGCACTCCCCACAAAAGTCCTTACTCCCCTTAGTTCTGCATCTTATTTGTGTCCTCAGGAGAGAGTAGAGAGCTTTTGCAGTGTTTCACTGGACAGTGGTTGAGCACTTCCACTTCATTAGCAGCACTTTTAGGATGAGAATTATTTGGCTTCTACTACAGTGAGGTTTATACATTACATGTTCTGATGGTACAGAAGTAGGTGGATTTCCAACCTCTGGCTGTAAGATGGTTTCACACCAAGTGATACTCGTTCAGACTTCAAGTTTGTATTGTCTCAAATGCATATTCTTTATAGGTTTATAGATTCAGGATAGTACAGTTACTGTTTCTTATTTCCTTGTATCTTTTCTCCTTTTTTATGCTGTTTGTATGAAATATCTTAAGTCTTCAATCTGAATACAGACATTTCATTAGAATCATAGGATGCATAGAGTTGGAAGGAACCTTCAGAGGTCATCTAGTCCACCCCCCACTCCCTGCAGTGAACAGGGACATGCCGCACTAGACTAAGTGGCTCAGTGCCTCAGCAAGCCTGGCCTTGAATGTGTCCAGATGGGGCCTCCACCACCTCTCTGAGCAACCCCACCCTCATGGTGAAGGACTTCTTCCTACTGTCTTACCTAAGTCTGCCCTGCTGTAGTTTAAAACCACTGCCCCCTCTTGTATCATTATGTGCCATTGCATCAATACACAAAGGTCTCTGTGTGCATTTGTTATTGAGCAATCTAGCCACTGAGAAATGTCACAAAACAATTCAAATTAGATGCCATCATATGGCTGTTTTCTTGAACTTTTGTTGGTTTTAACTATTAGCATTTGAGTGACATGGATTAGTCATTCAGGAAATACCAGCAAAGGATTACAGAACTATAAGCGATAAGCTTTCCTGTGTTTCTGTAAAACAAAAAGCCTTTCCTGTTCAAATAAGAACTGTCAGATTTCAAAAGGTTTACATTTTAAAGTTGTTTATGGACTTTATGGAGTGTTTTTAGCTGTTATGTAGTACTATGTATATTGTTTACATAGTTGTTTAGTTTATATGTGAAACCTTCTCCACTAGTGTCTTAAAAATTTCTTAAGCCAGCCTCACTCTTGATCATACAGTGGGTATCAGACATTCACTGTCTTTAAAATGGCCAAGATATCAAATGGTCACCAAAAACCAACATAAATATTTGAATGGACTTCTTGAAAACAGTTAAGCTCATTTGTAATAGTTTTTGATTTATTACAGCTTTATACACAAAAAATTAGTTGCATTATCGTGTTCTTTTGTTAACTCTGTCTTGCTGTTTGCATATGTAAAGTAATTAAACTATAAGTGAGCATGTATTGCCATAACCATGAAAATACCCACTTCCAGTCTTGGCATCTTCCTTGTTGTCTGCTTTGGAATTCAATTATCTCATAAATTACTTAATCTTAATTGTGAATAGCTAGTAAAAAAAATAGATGGGTGACATTGTGAGAGTAAGTAATAGACCACAGAATAGGAGCCAGCACAGAAAAAAGCTTAACTTTGTTTGTTAACTTGTTCACTTCTCTCTTAACTGTATTTTAACATTTCCAAATTGCAGTTACACTTTTCTTGGAGTTTTGGAAGAGACGACAAGCTAGACTGAAATATGAGTGGGATTTGGTTGATTTTGAAGAGGAACAGCAGCAACTCCAGCTGAGGCCTGAGTATGAGGCGAAATGCACCATGAAGAAGAAGAATCCTGTAACTCAGGTATGAGCCTGCTGGGTGGATGTACATGCAAATCCAGCTGTGTGCTAAAAGGAAGTTTGAAAATGCCTGAGTTCTGCCTCAGGAACAGTTCTGTCTCATGGCTAGGTAAAGATTTGTGGCACACACTTAAGTAATGCCACACTGAAATTGGATCAAGGCAGGCCCTCAGCTATTACATCTGCAGAGAACAGTGTTGGGAGCAGTAAGTAGCTGAAACAGGTAGAATGTGATGCCAGTCACACCCTCACTGAACACAGCAAATTGGTCAAAGTAGATAATGCTTCTTGAAGGCAGCCAGTTGGTGAGTGCTGAGGTCTGGGCTCTTTGAATAATGAGCAGCAAAGATAAGCACTTTAACTGCTGAAAGCACCAGAGCTGCGTTAGCATCATTGAATCTAGGGGTCTGTTGTCCCCTAATTCAGGGCCATTGCTATGGCTGTCC
Organism: Turnix velox; assembly: GCA_013400935.1. Classification (NCBI taxonomy): domain Eukaryota; kingdom Metazoa; phylum Chordata; class Aves; order Charadriiformes; family Turnicidae; genus Turnix; species Turnix velox. The sequence goes on from VZTY01034376.1 coordinate 36,934, forward strand.
CCATTTCCAGTCTCATGGTAATGGTAACTGAAGGCTAACAGCACAGCAGCCTCTTGCACATGACAAATGTGCCCCATCTCACAGAATGGCCAATTTTGGAAGGGACCTCTACAGATCATCTACTCCAGTCCCCCTGCCAGAATGGGTTTTCCTGCAGTAGGTTGCCCAGGAATATGTCCAGGTGGGTTTTGAATGTCTCCACCTCTCTGGGCAGTTTATGCCAGGGCTCTGCCACCCTCAAAGTAAAGAGGCTCTGTTGCAGTATGGGCACAGGCTACAAAGGGTTAACAACTGCTCAGCTCAGAGCCTGAGGCAAATCTTATCAAGCCGCCTGAAGGCCTTGGAGCTTGCTTGTGTCTTCCATTGTTTTGGGAAAGAGTCCTGATGGTCTGGGAAAGTAGGAGTCAAGAATGAACAAGATAACAAGAACTTGTGTACAGCTGTGTGTGTTGGCAGAAGAACTCTAAGAGGAGGGTCTGAAATTAATGCAAGAATGTAACTTGTAACCAATCAGTATGTTAGTAGCATTGATAAGTAGCCATCACTGTATATAAGCTTGTCTCATGCTCACAATAAACGGATTCTGGCAGATCATATTGATTGTGGAGGTCAGCCCCTTCTTACACCAATCGTCCTATTACTTTAAGGCTCCTCCTCATGTTTAGATGGAGCTTTCTGTATTCAAGTTTGTGCCTGTTACTTCTTGTCCTGTCAGTGAGCACCACTGAAAACCAAGTGGCCCCGTCTTCCTGACTGAAAAGATCCGGGTCCATCAACCTTTCTCTGTAAGAGAGATGTTCTAGCCCCTTAACCATTTTTGCGGTCCTTTACTGTCCCCCCTCCAGCAGTTCCTTCTTGAGCTTGGGAGCTTAGAACTGGACATGTTTAGATGTTATTCTTAGACCATAGCTGTCTTCCACTAGCTGTCTTTTGTTATTTAGGCTTTTGACAGAATAAATGAGAACATCGGGGCTTTATCTCTGGAGTGTGTGCATAACTTTAGTTATCCTCTGCTGATTTTAATTCCCACTGGAAACTATCGTGTTAAATTGAGAATCCAATGGCAAAGTTTATAGCTTTCACTTGGCTAACATCACCTTTACAGTGTCCTTCACAGTTTCAAGGTAGCTGTCTCTGAAATCACCACTTTGAAAGGTCTCTCTCATCCCTACACAACATAGAAGAAACCTTTGTCTCAAGATATGTAGATGGGACTAGTAGTGGCTTTGTTTCTGATAGACTGTATCAGGTCTGAACTAATTGAGGTACAATTAACCACACTATTTAACTCTCTTAAATGCTGTATGTAAATGCCTAGTAGAAGTTTATTGCCTACATTTAAATTTAATTTAGCTAGGAGTTTGACAAATTTAGGAATCAGATGGTTGCATTCCAATACAGCATCTACCACCTCAGTCTATATTTTTAAGTCATACTTGTTTTTCCTAGAATTATGTAAAAATAACTCATTTTCATTAGTCATGAGTATACCAAGATAGCACAGTCTCCAGAAAAGAAATAGCTTAGCCAGAACATAGGAAGCATCACTGTTATATAAAGATATGCAGCAAGCCCCATCTTTCAGGGCTTATTTCCTTAATTGGTAGGAGATATATACACTAATTTCTTATGCAATACAGTGTTTCTGTCTCTCCTTCCCCTTCTGTACATGCAGCACTAATGCTGTTCTTAAACTAGTAGCTTGTATGCTTTACGAATTACAGAGAGGTCTTTGATAACCATACACTGTGGTTTTGATAACCATGCACTGCTGAGAAGTTGGTTTCAGCATGCTCAGTAAAACAGCTTCAGGTAAATTAGGTTTTGATTAGCTCATTCAGCTAATTTAAAACAGATGCCCGCATGGTTTTTTTGCTAGTTTGCATCCCTGTGTATGCTCGGCCTCAAAACCTTCACTTTCTTAAGATGGCTGCATGGTGACTGAAAACAGCTGGACCACAGTGGTTCTGTAGCAGTTGAAAAAGAGAGTGGGGAGAAATCCCACAGGTGGTTCTTTGTGTGCCCTGAAGGAAGGGGTTGTTGTGGAAGGCGATGGTGTGAGGAAAGGGAAGTAAGGGCTCACTCAAAGGATGTGGAAAGTGTGACCAAAGCCCATAGTCTGGTGAGGTGAACCAGCAACAGCAGATAATAGCCAAAGATGGTATGGGTGAGGTACATTTGTATGACTATCCTGGGGAAGAAGATTTTCCTCTCTCTGAATTCATGTAGGTTGCTTAGGTAGAGTGGTTTATTTGTTTTTAATTTGGGGATTGGAGTGGATGACCTTTGAAGATCTCTTCCAAACTCAGCACATTCTATGATTCTGTGTAGGGAATAGAAATTGGACTATAATGTATTTCTCTTATCTCAGGGAGAGACACAGCACTGTTCTGTGCTTTCCAAGTGTGTATTACCAATTACCATAAAAATTCCATGACTGGACAATCCTTTGGTTTATGGCACATCAGTATATTACCTTGGTGGAGTCTCAAAGCTTTTGTGTGGCAGGGTATAGCAGTGGTCCTTATCAATAGTTAATTGTGTGGATTAGCCATGCTGCACTGTAATTACCTTTCATTAGATAAATGAGCAATAATGAACACGTGAAAGGACAGGGCTTTCAAATAAGTTAATTCTGCAGACGAGAAGTTGATGTGCATACAGGTCACTGAATTTCTTGCATCCCAAAGTTGGCTTTGCTTCAGTTAGAGAGTTATTTCCTCGTTATTCCTGGCCATGATTCAAAGTTCTAGGTGCACTGAGACAGAAATTGCCCTTCTAGGGTCTTTAATTAACATCTCATCTGGTCAAGAAGCTGAACTATTTAGCTAGATCAGACATAAATCTGGTTTTACTGATTACCATAGAATCTTAATTTGCATAACTAATTAAGCATTCCCTTCAAACTTAGACTCTGTCACTGGACATTATCACCCATGTTTGTTCTCACTTAGAAAACTTGCTGAAAAGCCTAAAATGTGTAAAACATTTTTCAGTATATAGTATATGTATTACTAAAACATAATACGTAGAAAATATTTTGAGCCTATGTAAGGCCTCTGATACCTGTGCTTATATCTTATTTTCAGCTGTATTTTTATGGTTCTTTTAATAGAGCCTTTAACTGTTACCATCATCAAACAACTTGTGACTCATGAGTACAGCATCTAATTGTGTTTAGTCAGAGAGAGCAGCACTTCAAACAAGATCACATTGAGGTGATCACCCTCATCAACTGAATAATATTCCATTGAGAGGAAGTGCTTGGAAAACAACTTGCTTTGCCAGTTTCAGTGGGCATGTTCTGGGCTTGCGGGCAGCAGAAAATAAACTCCTTTCAATAATATTTTAAAGGTTCAATATTTTCTGTTGTCAAAACAAGTATTTCCTAGTTCAATCTTCTTTTAAATAATATACATGATAGTGCTCTCATCTGTTATAATCAGTGCCTCTTTGTCCAAGAGGGATATAAGCATACTGCAGTTCCACAATTCCTTGGCCCAAGATTTATTGAATTCAGGTTATTTTTTGCTACCTTTTCCTCTTGGCATAAATTCTTAAATGATCCCTTCTTAATACATACAATCTGATGTTTTAGGAATTAGAATTGGTGGTGAAAAAGAGAACTTTGCTTGTACATGGAAAATTGTTCATGTGCTATATGGGGATACTCTTTTGGGTAAGATCTGGATGCCTGATGCTGCAGCAGAGATTGACAACTAACAAATGTAGCCATTTCTTCAATTAAAAGTGTGTATGAATTGGAGTGGAGGAAAACACTCTCTGGCTGTGTGGAAAAACATGCTGCATCCAAGTAAATGTTTTAAGAAATCTCATTGTAAAGAAGTTCTTAAAATTCAGTCCAGTTCTGGACTCTGAACTCAGACTCTGAGTACTACAGTAATAGTTTGGTCAGGAGGTGGTCAGTTACTTATGGATTTCTGCAAAGGTTTAACCATTCTTGCCAAGTATTGTTGTTACTTTTAGCATTATTATGACCGATTCTGTCCTGTGATCTGCTTTTTACCATCAGCACATTTAAAATTGTGTCTTAACTGCCTTTTTCTAGAGGAGGGCTCTGAATAGTTTTCCTCGGATGTGGGCTCTTTCACACAGCTGATGAGGGCTCTGTGTGCTGCTTAATGTTAGAATAAGATGATGGATTTGTGAACTGTGCTGTGCTTGCTTGACTGTTTCAGGAGATGGAGCCTTATTTGCCTTTAACTAGCCAGGCTGTGCGGTTCTGCATCTCAGGAACTACAGTGTTGTTCTGGGTGAGCATCTTTTGGAGTCCTCATTTTAACATATATCAGAGTTGCTGGTCATCACTATTGACAACATTAACACAGTCTAGTTTTAATTAAAATGTTAACACATGCTTTTATTATTACCCTGCTGATTTCCTGCTGCAATGCAAAATGTGCTTCAGTTCTGATTAAAACTCCTTGGGAATCTATCATTAATTAGTAATTTGACTGTATAGTATAGGCATAATTTCTTTCTTTGGCTGTTAGCAGGCCATACTGTAAAAATTTATATTGAAGGCAAAAAAAAGAAGATGCTATTCACTACAAAGAAAAAAACTACACATTCCTCTTTTGAAATATCTACAGAGTTAATTTCAAGGTGGATAAAATAATCTAACTTCTCCCCTCCATCTCCATTTCTGAGAGTCTGTAATCTTCTGCACGATTTATTTATTGGATATTGAAGATTGTCTTTATTTATTGAAGATTGTCTGATTTTCTTTCATTAAGAAATAGTTTGATTAGGTTTCATATATCTGATATCTCAAAGTGTTTTGCCTTTGTCCTTGCATGTCAGTGTTACTTAACTCATATTCATGAAAGAATAAGATTTTATAAGTATAATGCATGATGTTTTACATTTTAATTCAAAATTTGCATTCATGTAGCTGTACTGAGCTATATTTGACATCTCTTTTCCTTTCCTTAGGTATCTCTGATTATAGCTAGTATGATAGCTGTGATTGTGTATCGTCTTGCAGTGTATGCTGCCTTTGCCAGCCTGATGGAGAACACTCAAACTTTAGAGCCCATCAGTGGATTACTGACCCCTCAGCTGGCAACTTCTGTCACAGCCTCCTGCCTGAATTTTGTCATCATCATGATACTGAATTTCTTATACGAGAGAATAGCCATCTGGATTACTGATATGGGTGAGCAACGCACTTAAAGACAAAATAATCATGAAAAGTAGACCCCATCTAGAGATGCTTTGTGAAGTTGTTCTCACCTGGGGCCCAGTGGGAACACTAAGACATTAGTGTGTAGCTTGCAGCAATCACAGAATCCAAGAACACATTGAGTTGGGAGGGATCTTGGAAGACCATCTAGTCCAGCCCCCTGCAATGAGCAGGAACATGAGGTTGCTCAGATTCTCAGGAAGCCTGGCCTTGAATGCCTCAAGGGATGGGGACTCCACCACCTCCCTGGGCAACCTGTTTCAGTGTCTCACCACCCTCATGGTGAAGAACTTCTTCCTAATGTCTCATCTAAACCTGCCCTGCTCTTGTTTAAAACCGTTGTCTCTGTTCCTGTCAATGTCTTGTCCTGATAATGACTCAGTTGTATCCATGGCAACCCTGAACATTTCCCCTGTATTTGAATAATTAGGGGTTTCTTTTAGTGTAATGTTTACTTATATTAAAAGTGGTCAACAGAAATAATCATAGTTTTAAATACGATTAAAAATATTACCCTGTATTCTATTAAAGTCACCAAATCAAGATCAAACTGCCTTGATTTAGTAGTATTTTAATCGGAAAGTACAAAGATAAATTTCTAAGAATAGATCACAGCTTTTACAGACCTCTTTCCAAGAACAAAGGCTAAATAATCATGTCTCTTTGGGGAGAAAAGGTAAGAGACTGGTGGATGGGACAGGACAGTAGATTTTCCAGTGTTTCTTTTTCTATGTCTTTTTCCATGTTTGCCTTTAGTGATTTAGATGTACAAGTCCCTGCAGGTGCTATATAGGAAGAAATAGTTGCAGAATATTCAGCTGGAGGGACAGAATTGAAATTATTATGTATTTATAGTTTGTACAGCTGTCATAAACACAGCAGGGATATCTTTTTTTATGAGTTCTTATAAGTAGAATTGAGAATTGAAAGGTGTTTGTTAACTTAATGTTGCATTAGGTTTATTTTGATTTATCACAGACATCTGTTGTCTCAGAGATCTGTATTGTTTTCCTCGCTTGGCCAAATTAGATCAAAGACATAACAAGTAATAAATAAAATTGCCTTTAGCAAAAAAAACAAAACAAAACAAACAACAAATAACCAACAACCAAGCAACAAATCCCAAAACAGAAAATCATCATTTTTAAGCTTTTCTTTCTTAAAGGGCATGACTCATAAGCATGAAGGCTCAGCAATGTTATTTTGCTGCTTGCAAGTGTGGAGGATTAATTTCTTAAGTGTCAGCACCACCTACGGCCCTCGGTTACAGAGGGAAAGTCGATCTCTTTGCTTCTGTGGGACTGCTGCCCTCCTCTGGCGCTGTGGCAGCTCTGCTTTCCCAGGTTTAGAGACACACTTGGGTCCAGGGAATAAAATACGTTGGCTGTGGTTGTCAGAAGTATCTCTTCTGAATGTTTTCACTTTTGAAATCCTTCAAAAGATTAGGACACATTTGGTTTTGAGATGTACTGGTGCTCTGAACATTATACGTCTGGCACACGCATTTGAAAAGCTCTCTGACAACAAAAATAATTAGTTGCAATCTAGGCTGACTGCCTCACTTGAGTACTGCTTCCTCTGTAGCAACAGGTTCCCAGTAAATAACCTTCCATCATTCAAACTTATACCAAGCTTGGAAGCATTATGCTATTCAGATATAAAGCAACTACCATAATGCAAGTGAGTTCAACATCTGCCAGGTCCTGGACAAGTCAGAGGGACTTGAATGCTTGTGGTGTATTTTCTTTCTGCCAGCTTGAATTGGCTATGTGTTATCATTTGACACTGCATTTTACCAATTATGTTCTTAGCAATTCCCAGGACCTTTAAAAATGCAAGCCTGATGAAGAACGTGATTACAAATGCAGCAAAGTCTTAAGCAAAGGCTTAGAATCATAGAATCATAGAATAGTTTGGGTTGGAAGGGACCTTAAAGATCATAGAGTTCCAACCCCCCTGCCATAGGCAGGGACACCTCCCACTAGATCAGGCTGCTCAGTGCCTTGTCCAGCCTATTCTTGAGCACCTCCAGAGCTTGGTGATCTTCAGTACCACCGAGATGCCTTTATCCTTCCCTGGTTTTCCCCCTACTTTTTTCAGTCTCATTTTTCAGAGGCACAGGGACCATCCAGTTTCTGACAATTTCACACATACAGCATATTGAAAAAATCGATAGTGCGGTATACTTGTCTTCCACAAAGAAAATAAATAATTCTTTATGATGTGCATTGGTGACAATGGAATTTTTCATAATGTAGGAGACCCTACTAGTTAATATTTGAGTTTCATCTTGGATCTCTTAAAAATAGTGTAAGATTTAAAGATGGGCAGGTCATAGAGGACATAGAGGTCACAGAAAGAAGGGGACGTTGATGCTTATAAATATCTAAAGAATGAATTTCACTTGTCTGCCTACTCAGAACATTATATTGTAAATCAAGGATAGGCTGTCAGGAAGCCAGAGCTCAATCTGCTGAACTGTTTGCAGGTGGTTTTATTTTAGTTTCTAATTTTTTTTGTTCTTTAGGATGTAAGTGCACTGTAGGTGATGAGTATTTATGAATCTGTATCCTTTTAAAGGTAATAAAGGAAAATAAAATTACTGGTTTTTGGTTTCACAGAGATTCCCAGGACTCATATGGAGTATGAGAACAGGCTCACTATGAAAATGTTTCTGTTCCAGTTTGTCAACTACTATTCATCCTGCTTCTATGTGGCCTTCTTCAAGGGGAAGTTTGTTGGTTACCCAGGTGCCTACACATACATGTTTAATCGCTGGCGAAATGAAGAGGTAGGACTTTTTTCATTAAGGCTGACTGAATGATAATAAGCTAATTTAAACTCTTTATCCATTCTAGCCTGTGCAGTCACAAATTACTAGTTACAGGTTTGGTCTGGACTTCAGCTGGCCTCCTGAGGTTGATGGAGGAGCTTCCAAGGACTCTTCCTCCTGTTCCTAGTCCAGGAAAGACCAGCAGTGAAAATCTGTGTCTTGTGAAAGATCAAAAAGTTTATCTTGGCCCAGTTCTGAAATACTCGTGGACCTCATTGTAGGTCTTAAGGAGTGATCTTCTAGGTTGAAGAATCTAATATAAATGGAAATGGTCTCTGGTTTTAGGGTGGGCATTTCTTTTCACATCTGTAACCTTTTGCTTTTTTCCTTCATATCTCTGCCAGTGTGATCCTGCAGGCTGTTTGATAGAACTGACGACACAGCTCACCATAGTCATGGCTGGCAAACAGATCTGGGGAAATATCCAAGAGGCCATTGTACCGTAAGTTATCTCTTACACTGAGATGTCCATACTATAGACAGGAGAGATTCTTGGGAGCAGTGGTAACAAGTATTGCCATATGAAGAAGCTAAGAAAAATTCTGTGAACAAAATACTAATTCTGACAAGTTGTCTCATTTCATAGGGACCCTTGGGCTCTTTTTCTAAAAGCCATACATGTTGCAACAAGGAGCCTGCTTAGAGAAAGGGACACTTAACCAGTTTCTCCCATTGTTAACTTTTTTTTCTGCATATACAGCTGGATTTGTAACTGGTGGGGTCGCCGGAAAGCCAGGAATAATCCAGAAAATTTATACAGTCGCTGGGAGCAAGACCATGATCTGCAGACGTTTGGAGCCCTAGGGCTGTTCTATGAATATTTGGAAATGGGTAAGTTTAAAAATACACATTTGGAATTGAGGACAAGACACCTTGTACTGATGCTTTCAAAAAATAGTTTTGCAATCAGTTGTTATGAGTCAATGCCACCATTTTCTTCTGCTAAACAGTAGACAATTAACTGCTGGCAATCATTAAATAGGTCATCCAAATTAAAACAATAAAGCTGCCTTTGCATCTTAGACTGCAGGGAATTTCACTGCAGAGAGTGTTTGTTTCCCTCACTTATTCTCAGTGCAGCCAGCTGTCTCTGTGTCTGTTCTGTTCTTGTTCCCAAGCATATTTGGACCTGATGTCAGTGCAAACCATAGGTACGGGCCGAATGCCAAACAGGCTGTAGGGATGGGTACTGCGGATATGACAAACTGCATCAGGGAGAATCCATTTAGTTTTAGGTTTGCACGGATGAGTGCTTCTGTACAGTCCAGGAGACCAGCAGAGGGAGCATGAGTAACAGAAGAGAAATTTTGGAAGGCACAGAGAACGAATCAGCATGTGAAATTACCTAAGAAAAGCTAGAAATTGAAAGCAAAATAAAATCTAAATTATACTAAAAAAAATTAGTATTTGTCTGTTAGAACAAAATTTGTTGACAAGCAGCTCCTTGTATTTTTTGTACAGAAAAGATATATGGGCAATAATTATTGTCCATATATGTAGTTATATTGCCCACATATATAGTTATTGCCCATAATAGTTAGAGCTTTCCACCAGTATTATTATCACTTTGTGATACTTCATACAGGGATGTCCTGTGAAATTCAAACAGTAAGACCCATCAGTGTTACCAGCCATACTTCTTAGTAGATGTTCTTGCTCCTGACTCAGAACTGAACCAGTACACTCCAGCATTATCCTGGGGCTGCTAAGCTAGTAGGAATTTTGTTGCTTTTCTGAGATCACTGAAATTGGGGAAGGGCTGATGACTGGTATATGGGAATTTATTTTTATCTGCTTCCTGAACCAGACAAGGTGTACTGTTTCCTGTCTTTAAAATACCATGGCAGTACTGGCTGAGTGCTGTCGTATTCTGTACCAAGACTAAATGGGACAATGACTAAAGGGATCACTTGTCTATTTTATCTGCAGTTCTTAAACTTCCCCAGAAGAACTGTTATATACAGAATTTTTATTAATATTTTGTCTAGACCGATAAGAATAGCTGGAGATAAGGACAGGACCTGAATGCCCCATTCCCTTGGGTGTTGCTGAATGACAGCCCTGAAAGACTACAAGAATCTCAGGGCTGGACAGGTTGCCACTTGGCTCAGGACAGACTTGACTTGTGCTGCCTGGCAGAAATTTGTCATTTGTCTGTGTGTGTCAACTTGGATGTTTCACTCTCTTATTGTCAGCCTGAGGATATTTTCATAGGGGTAGATTTTGACACTTTTATCCCTTGCAGTCATTCAGTTTGGATTCATTACTCTCTTCGTGGCATCTTTTCCCCTGGCTCCACTTCTTGCTCTGATGAACAATATCCTGGAGATTCGAGTAGACTCTTGGAAATTAACCACTCAGTACAGGAGACCTGTGGCTGCCAAAGCACACAGCATAGGAGTTTGGCAAGAAATCCTGAATGGAATGGCCATCTTGTCTGTGGTCACTAATGTAAGTATGTTACCTCTGCTACCTCAACTTCCATGTAGTTAGAATTTGCAGATCTAAAAAACTGCTGATTCTTTTTCTCCTTCATCAACAAGATCCACTTTATCCCACATTACCCTGCAGAGATACAGGCAAACAGTTTGAGTGGTTCAGCTTGTCCCTGTGTTGATGGGATGCAGCTCCCGATCCACATGGCCTTGGAACCAGAATCTTTCATTCACTTGTCTGTGTTTCCCAGTGTTTTTCAATAACATAAACCAGCCTGAAACATAGTCTGATGATTGCCCAGAGGAGGCTGTAAGGGACAGGAGAGGTGCATTAATTCTGTCAGCCAGATGGCATTCCTACCTTGCTGTTGTCAGGCCTGTTCTGAGGGAATTCTCACTCAGCTGCTGCTGGATGCCACTATGGAGTGGTGGCTCAGAAAACTTTTTATAACCTGGAAAAAAAAAATCCTTGTTAGTGTTTCAAGTATAAAGTCAAGCAGGCTTTTGAGGAAACAAATGGCTTCTTTTAAATGAAGAACAGTAAGAAGCATCAGGTCTACAAACACCTCAGGCAGCGAATTCACTTGTAGGTATTGCCTTATTATCAAGATATTTGGGCATCAATAGTATCTCAGGTTTCTTGGCAAAAAGTACTGGTAGCCATTGGTTCCCTTTAAAGTAAAGCTGGAGAAAATGCCTCCCCTTCATTCATAAAGTGATCACATATGGGATTTGAGTATATCCTTTTTCACAAGAATTCAGAACCTCCTCTTTCTTTAAGAGATGCTGTAGTCACAAATAGAAGACATTTGGTGCAAGGGGATGTTTGGGATTTGGTGCTTCTAAGTACTGTTCACATATTTGGTTCACTGGGTGCTGGTACTTGCAGCAGAGGTTGAAGTCAGTCAAGGCAAAGTGCCCTAATCATGCCCACTCTTGCTTAAAAGATCCTGGATTATGCCAAAGAGATATGGGACCAAAGCCCCTGCTCACAAGTTTTATGTGCCACTTCCTTAATTTCTTTTTCTGATTTCTTTTTTCAGGCTTTTATTGTAGCATTCACATCAGATATGATTCCTCGTTTAGTTTACTATTATGCTTATTCTGAAAGTGAAGACTCTCCTATGTCTGGATACATAAACAACAGTTTGTCTGTGTTTTTAATCTCGGATTTTCCTGACAGAAACAAGCCTAAAATGAATCCAGGAAGCTTTGTCATATGCAGGTTGGTATAATAATAAATATTTTATCACTTTACTTAGAATACTGCATAAAATGTCAGTGCAGGTCTAAGTGGTCCCCTACAAATTAAATTATGTCATTTTCATCATTCTAAAGTGTGAGACTTAGTGTTTTGGCTGTTAACAAGGCAATGCTTGAAATGGGAAGAAATAAGTGGTGAAAAAAAATGACCTATTTGTTGTTGAGTCTCATTGCTAAAGATTTCTGACCCTAAGGTTGCAAACTATAGCCTATATTTTTAGAGGTTTTTAGGCTGCAATGCAGAAGTGGACAAGGAAGTATCACTGAGGTGATGTTTAGATTGCAAATCCAAAAATGTGAAACAATATTTCAAGTCAATCATTATTGTTCTAAATAGCACCAAGGATCTAGGCCATCCTGCTTTCTTTTAAAACCTTTCTAGAAGGAGGTTCTAGGAGAATTAAGAAACAACTTTGGAGAAGAATATGGTGAAACAAAAGTATTGATTTGATTAAAAACAATTACTAAACAAATGAAACAAGCAAGAGAAATCTGCAACACTTTAAGAAGCAGCTGCGTTTGTATGTTTTAGCTTCAGAGCTGCAGGAGTCTTTATCCTGCTTACACATGTGCATGTAAACATGTACTCAAGACTGTCCTTCCATTAAACTCTATGTTTGTCCAGTCCAAAATGTGTCAACATCTGTCATATTTACTTGGCCATTACTATGTCACTCTATCCTGTATGACTTGATCATTCGCTGAAAAAAATGTAACCTGTGTATAAAATTGCACTTCTCACCCATCTTCATCTCTCTGCCGCTGCTGTGAGTGTGAGGTAAGCAAACATAAGGTAGAGACAAATTGAGAGACAACGTTTTTTTTCACAAAAGGAAACAGACCATTAAAAACAAGATGAAAAGCTTCCTTAAGTGACAGCTGTATTTGCCTTAGGTGTCACTGTGCTTGTAGTCTGTCTCAGACAATATGACATTTCACCTTTGCATGTCTTTCTGTCCAACAGATACAGAGACTATCGATACCCTCCAGATCATGAGAGGAAATACTTACACACTATGCAGTTCTGGCACATTCTTGCTGCAAAACTGGCCTTTATAATTATTATGGAGGTATGTTCCCTTCAAAATTTTCTTTTCAAAATTGGTACCTTATAGATTCTCTGCATAGTTACTGATGTTTCACAAAACAGAAGTGCTGAGAGTATAAAATAGTTTCTTACTGAAGTAGTGCTAAATATGGGTGTTCTGTTAATAGGCAGGACCTCCAGGCAACATCCCTGGAGGTACTTAAAGAGATGGGTAGGCAGAGCTCTTGGAAAGATGGTCTAGTGATCGTTTTTGTCAGAGTTGGATTGATGGTTGGACTCGGTGTTCTGGAAGTTTCCTTCAAACCTGGACCATTCTGTGGTTCTAAATGATTACTAAAATTGGGTCTTTCTAAGTTGGGGGAGAAAATCTCAAGAGAATGAACAGTGAAAAAAGCTGATCAGGCTGCTACATTTGTTCAAAATAAAATGGCTAAGTAAAAAAAGCCTGTATAGAGATGAAAGAGACTTGAACCCCCAGGACTTGCACTTTCACTCCTGCTGTTTTCATTAAAGAGTAGTATGTGAGGCGACTGCATACAAAATCCAGAAAGCATTTTCTAGGCTTGTATATTGTCTACGCATCTCAGATGCACAGGAGTTTGTTACATATTGTTCCAGGTCATCCAAATGAAATACCTTTATTTGTGAACAAAAAGTCATCTATTTGGTGTTGGGTAAAACAAAACTTTGATTTGATAATCAAATCCTAACCTACTGTTTTGTTTTGCTTTTTTTCCTTTCTTTCAGCATGTTGTATTCATTGTCAAATTCTTTGTAGCGTGGATGATTCCTGATGTCCCTGCAGACGTGAAAGCCAAAATAAAACGTGAAAAATATTTGACACAGAAAATCCTACATGAATATGAACTTGAAAAACTGAAGGAGAAGCTGTGTCAAGGTGATAAACTAACTTCGGAAAAGGAGTTCATCGCCACAGAAGGGAGAATGGAGTTATCCCGGGCAATGTAGTTGGAAAAAGAACTTTCTGGGATTTAGCTCATATTTGCTTTTTTATCTGTGATTTGCTCAGTGTGCATTGTCCTGAAAGCTATGGGACAGTTTCAACCCTTTGCTTTCAGTCCAAAGATAATGGACTTTTATTTAAAAGTCTAACTGAGCATGCTGGCTTTAGTCAATCTGCTCATCTCTATGACTTCAGCACTATTTTCTATTTACCCTTCACTTTGAATAATAAGCAGAATCTTGTAATCCTAGAATATGGATTCCCAGTACAGGGAATGTTACCCTCGAAGGGCTCACAGAATATGACCAAGGTTGTTACCACAAAGCCCTCCCCTGCTGCTGAATGCTGAATTGCAGGGTGTATCCCAGCTGAAGGAAAAGGATATCATAGAGGACTCCTGCTGTGGAAAATGCTAAGAATTATTACTTTAACAACATGATCATTTAAATAGGAGAGCATTCCTGATACAAGGGTTAAGGGTTGGGGCTGTTCTTTGTATCTGTTATGTCTTATGGGATGTTTGTTTGCAGCTTTGAGCTTCTATACACTTTTCAGAAGGAATTTATTTGTAAAGATACATTGGTTTAATTCCACTTGGAATTATTTACAGGCACAGAATTCAATTAATGCATACTAGTCAAGGCTTGGCTTTAGTTTTGGCCAAAGTTGCTCCTTTGTTTGGGTGCTTTGTTTGGATTCTCTGGGAATGCCAACAAAGGGCTATAGCTGTGTGTCCAGATCCAGGCGTGCCATAGAATGTGCCTGCATGGTGCAGGGCACTCATTCATCTGCCTGGATGCTTTGTATGTGGATTTGTATTCAGAAGATTTTAAACCTGCCACATTATCTATGTTTACGTTGTCCTTACACAGAGGAGCCTGATATTTTTTCTTCTTAATGTTTTAAAAGGATTTTTTTCCTCTTTTATTACAAGGCTTTTCTGCAATCTTATCAAGTTTATAAATATATAATAGCTACTCATGCAAAGTAGCTACTAGATGTTTCTGAATGTGCCCTCATTTTATAATCTGAAACAGTTAGGCTTTTTTATGGTTTTGCTGTATATTTAAAATGTATCAACACTTCCATGCTTAGTGCCTTGTTTATTTGCATTTGATGAAAGATGTGAAAAATATCACTCTGGAAAAATGTCTATTTCTAAAGGGTGCTTGCAGGCGTCAGGGTACTGTGAACCTGCACACCTGGCTGGACAGCGTTAGCCAAACTGGGCCTGTTTGGGTAATCTTCTGGTCTGGTGCTGTACCAGCTGCTCACAGAGGGCAGTTACAGGCTGCCCAGAAAGGTGGTGGATTCTCTGTCTCTGGAGACATTCAAAACCTGCCTGGTCTTATTCCTGTGCAGCCTACTCTGGATGACCCTGCTCTGCCAGGGGCTAGGACCAGATGGTTTCTGGAGGACTCTTCCAACCAACCTGTTCTGGCATGGGGGTTGGACTAAATGATCTCCAGAGGATCCTTCCAAACCCTGCCATTCTGTGACTCTGTGATACTGCTCACATAAAGTAGCTTCAAACTGCTTAGTTAAAGTCGCACCAGACTGTTGAGCTCTCTCTTGCTGAAGTACACAAGCTGGAGAGATTAGAAATTATTCTGTATTTGCACTTTGAAAGTTCTACTTCCTTGCAAGTATACACAGAGAAAAATTTAAATTTGTATTCCATGTCAGCCAAATTATATACTGTTAACTTGATCTACAACTTAAGGTTTCCATATTTTGTTTTAGTTGACCTCTTGGAATACTTGGCTGGGAACCTTAAAGTTGTAACAGAGTTTTAAATGGATGTCTTGAGTGGTAGCCTCATTGTTAGCAGAAGTTTTAATGCTGAAGTGCCTACCTCAAAGAAAGGCCACACAATTTGGTGGCCAGTCAAGGAGGTGATGCAGATGTACATTTCTCATTACTGTAAGTTATTCAGCTTTGTTCTGTGAGTTTGCCTGATAAATCAAGCATGTTGGCAATTCCTGTTCAGGATGAACTGACCATGTGCTTGAATATTCAGATGTATTCAAAGTAATGGATTTATTGGAGGAATGCATGTATAAATAAATTAGCTCTGCTACTTCATTTATAAGCCAAAGAGGAGTATCAGGCATGGGAATTATGTGTGCAGCCCCAGAATTTACACAATACAAGCACTTTGCTTCTTTTTACAAAGATACTGTTAACTGCTTGATGTAGATGTTACGGTTTTGTTGTTGTTAGTGATGCAAACAGTTGCTTTGAACAGTAAGGTAATGAGATGCAAAATTATATTTCTATGCAAAACAACAATCTGATTGATTCTGAAAACAGATTTGGAAATTCAGGATTAGACCCAGGATACAGTGTCCTAGTACACCACTTGAAAAGATGTCAGCAAAATACAGGTACTGTGAATGAATAATGCGATTTAAAAGCAAGATGGAGGAAACCAAAGCAAACAAGCACCTTAGTCAGGGATAGAGCAGTGATTGATACACAGAAGCTTCACAGAAGACCCTGAATTTGGGTTGATGTTTTGATCCCTACTTCTTACTTCTTTCAAACTTATTTTTTTGAGAATGCTTCCTGTTTAATGCTGTACTAACAGCTGTCTTGCATATGTTGTATCAGACAACAGGAAATGGAAGAAAATCTGGGATCAGCTTACTTAGATATATATAACTTAAAAACACATAATTTATACCTTATAGCATGACTTTTTTGTTTATAGAAACTATTGAAAAGAGAATGTGTTATATCAAGAGCTAATGCCACACAACAAAATCAATCTAACAACTCTTTATATAGCAGTTTGCCTTTACCTGTCTTCAAGCAGTATTTTGACAAAAGATTATTAGTATTGTTAGGATTATAATGGTTCACATCCTCCTACTTCCTGAACTGTTCTTGAAAAGTGACAAAGCCAAGACAAATAAACCGATCAGTTTGGGGATGTGTTTATTATTACTGTTGGAATATATGATTTTGATGTGTTTAATACATGTCCCTAAAAGTGTCCTTCAACCAAAATGAAGCTAGTTCTGTTTTGGAACTACTGTAACTTAAGCAACAGTAGATTGCTTCATTAGAATTGGTTAGAAAAAGCAAACTGGCCTTTCAAGTGTTACACCATCAGGGACTTTTTTCCCCCCCAATTAAAATTTAGTATTTTTACCTTGGGAAGATTCAGTGTGGTGTGTTCTAAGCGAAAGACTGCAAAATAAGAGTGCTACTGTAAGACACTATCCTATTTTTTTCTAGAATATTTTACTTTTCTATGTAATATCAATTTGAGACAACAGAACAGAGTGAGAATAAGTGGATTTTTCGACTGTTGTATGTTTATAGCCTGTTTTAACTTGTCATGTAACTTGAGTGGTATTTTTGTCTGCTAAGTATGTTGCCAGGATATACAATACACTAATGTTGGAATAAATTTTTTAAATGTTGTGTTCGTATAACTTAAATGTGTATGTTTAATAAGATCTCAATCTTGCAAATAAAGCAGTGTTTATTTTTAATATGCTATCTACTTGTTTTTGAAATTTCAAAAAATTAATTGCCCAAAGACAAAGCTTTCTTACAGATTTCTGTAATGGATTCATTGCAGGATGTTTGGATGCTGTTTAGAGTTTTTCTGCAATTGTTAACTTCATGAGTTTTTTACTCAGGTTATTGAAAAAAGCCTCCCACCATCTTCTGCTTGGTATCACATTGTAAAACTGTCATCTTTTTCTTAAGAATTAATTACCAGGGCAAACTTATACAGTAAATGCAGAACTTAGTACATATGGCAATGCATGTGGACCAAGTTGGCATGAGTCTGTGATCATTCATCAGGGATTAACTTGGCAAATTTCTTACATTAGAAGACCACAGGTTGGTGGATGTCCTGGTTTAGGCCCAAAAAGACCCCCCCAGTGACAGATGCCTCCCCCTCCCCCTCTCAGAAGAGAGGAGAGGAAGGAATGAGGAGATTTATGAGTTTAGAAGAATTCCAAACTACTTTAATAGATAATGAAATAATAGATAAAGTTAAAAGGAAAAGATAAAAAGGTATACAATNTACAAGTTAGTTACAAACAAAGGACTGCACAGTCAGGTGCAGTCTCTAAAATGCTCTAAACCTTTTGCAATGATGGAAGCCAATTTCTTATCCCATCCTCTGAGCTTTAAATGCCCTGCTTACATTATGCTTGCTTAATTTGTTTCTTTCTTTTAAGACTGTAGGAGCAGCTCACAGAGGCTTTCCACATGCCCTAGGTGTTTCTTTATGAGAACTGTCAAAAGTCATGGCTTAGAAATTATGGTAATTCCACATAAGCAGGATTAATAAAGTAATTAATTTGTTTCCTCTCCACAGCGGCTTAGAAACTCACCTACCTTGGTCACCCTAGTGAATAATGAAAATAAGAGCTTCTTGCATACCATTCCCTGGTCTTATCATTCTGGGAGCGAACAGTGTCTGAGCAATGTGCAGTTAATTTCAGAGTTTAGTCAGACACAAGAGGCCTAGCTGAAAAGTGAAGTTACACATTAGAAAATTTACCCTATTTTACCTCAAACCAGGACAGTGGAAAACACTCAGCACTTCCATCTGCCTTTAAGTATGGAACAAAGCATAAATTACACTCACTCACTTTCAGCCAGGTTGCTTTTTCCCTTCATTCTCTGGATACAGCTTTTATTTTTGTAGTGCCAGGACCTGAGGTGACTTCTCAAGCTCTGACTCAGTCACACACACTGTTTTTACACGTACTGTGAAAGTGGTTCACGTACATGCACTTAAATAGCTTTGAGCACAGAGAGCAGAAAATGTGGCAAAGCAGAAGCCTGTACAGGGGACTGGTAAAATCTTATCATTCATAGGTATCTCTACATATTTTAATCTTTCTTAAAACTCACTTCTGGAAAAGACAAAAGCTATGCTACTGCCACTATGTTTCATACTGAGGTATCAAAAGGAAAAATGATGCATTAAGGCAGGAGAAGAAAGTGGTAGCAAAAGGAAAGTGAGAAAGGAGGGGGGGAAAAAGGACTGTTGCTATGTAGGATATTTGTTGCTACGAGGGGATATTTGAGTTACGAAAGTGTAAAAGTTTCTGGGTGCATTCAAGCTTTGCTCTTGGAGGTTAAATCTTGCCTCTGCTGAGGCCTGTGGTAAATGGGTAAATGAAGTTTAATTTGGGATACAATTTTATCCAAAGACAATTTGCTTTAATAAAAAAGAGTAGCTTGGTAATTTGTGAGACATTCACAAATCCTGGGACATGCCTGCTTTTCCCATGATAGAAATTGTAGCTACCCTTTCGAAGTCTTAACTCCTTCTCTTCTTATGCAGTAAATGAAAAGGTGCACCAAAAATTTTGTGGTTGTACATTGTGTATTGGGAAAATAGATAAGACACCTAATTTGCTCAATGTCTACCCAGATTAAAGGGCCTTTGTAAAAAATAAGTCCATGTTTATGCTGCAAATGGCAGGGAGCACTGAAATAGAAGAAATGGTTTGAACGTGTGCATTTCAGTCAGTGCTGTAGAACATGTCTTGCAGGGATTGAAAAATATGTAGTGCATTCACTAGTGGAAAGGATTGGTAAGATGTGGAAGAAAGGATTGACCAGCATCTGAAGCCCGTTTGTTTCATGTTCATTTCAGATATGTGGGTTCTGCCACAAGTAAAACCTTGTCTAATGTTCAAAATTAAGAGCAAGACAGCATTGAACATGGCCCCGAGAATACACTGAGCTCAGCACATCGCTACCAGTGGCAGCTCTTGCGATCTGAGAGCCCAGTTTGTAACTGGAGGGAGACTGAGAATGATGTGCAGCTGAGAGATGCAGAGTATGGGGTCATAATTCCTGATGTCTGCCGTGGCGAAGAGAGGGCAGAGGCAACTCTCACACATCCCACTTAGACATGAAATTCCTTCCTTCCCTAAAGAGATGGAAAGAAGTAAAGGAAAGAAAAGATGATAGTTACCATAGGAATGATAACAAAATCATTTCCAGAATATTTTAATTACTTCTTAGCCTCATTAAGTCACAGCTACTATTCCATGTCTGTCTTGCGCTGTGCTCAGGGTGGTCACAACCCTATGGCATGGTCTTGGCACCCTTGAAAAAGGAATAGCTAAATTAAATCTTGTTCTGGCTTTGAATAATCAGTTGCCTCTATCCAACACTAACATCATTCCGATGCAGCTCAGGAAGGTTTTTTTTTGTGAGCATGTGTACTGAGAAATTTGCTGGGAGATGAGTAGGATGTGAAATTCAGCAGCCATACCAATTTTTGGAAAGCACAGATGCACATTCCCCTGCAATAATTAGTGAGTATGCTTTATCAGTCCAGAAATGACTCAGTCTGAGACGTTTAGGAAGGCTATGATTTTTTTTAAACTCTTATTCCAACTCCCCAACAAACCAGTGCTCTTAGCTAGTCAGAAACATATCTGTGTTTTAATTCTTGACTGATCTAGCTTTGCTCTTGAGTGTTCTAAGCACCCAGTTACACTCAGCATATTTCATTTGTGGTACAGAAAGATCACAGAATGGTTTGGGTTGGAAAGGACCTTAGAGATAACCTAGTTCCAACCCCCCTGCTATAGGCAGGGACCGATCAGGTTGCTCAGAGCCTCAGCAAGTCTAGCCTTGATGTCTCCAGTAATGGGGCATCCACCAACTCTCTGGGCAACCTGTTCCCAGTGTCTCATCCCCTCGTGGTGAACACTCAAGTCCTTCCATTTTTCCCCATGCTTTGCCTCTAGGCAGGTTCCACATACCCCTCTTTTCCCCTATCTCCCGCCTCTGCCCCACTCCAACCCTTTTCCAGCCCGTTTTTCCCCGAATCCCACTGGAGATTCCTCCCCTCCCCTCCTGTTCCAAATCAGCTGTTCTCACCCCCCAAATCTCCTATTTAACACCAATAGGGAAGGGCAGCAGTCACCATTTGCCTCCTCATGGGGCCTGAGGGATGCTTCTCATGGTGTCTCTGCTGCAGGACACACCACTGGTGAGTTGCATTTTCCAAGGGGACATGGTGCGAGGAGAAAGGCCGGGGGGGCCTGCTAGCCCCCCCACCTGGTAAGGGAGGGCTGGGAGGGAAGGTGATGGTCTTGTGTTTCCATTTCTTTCCTTAATACTCTGTGGGGTTTGCCTGAAGTCAGACAAACATTTATCAGGAAAGCAGAAGAGTTGTGTTTTAGCTTTGTGTTTCAGTTCAAGGTGCTGTGGGTGCAGTTTTTGTGAGCCTGAGAATGTAATTTAGCCCAGGGATGGGACAGCAGCATTTCAGTGTCAATTTAGGGTCATCCTCAGTTGGAAGCTGGAAACAAAAATCTTCATCTTGTTCAGCTTGTCCTCATCCCAGGACCTGCACACTTCTAGTACTCTCCATTTATCTGCTTCATTACCAGGCTTCTCCCACCTTGGTAGCCTTCCTACATGCATCTATGCTTCTGTTAGACCCCCGGAAGTGATAAGAAGCATCTCCATGATGCTCAGATCTTCAGGGCAGAGATTTGTGCTAGGGGGCCTTTGCGCTAGGGAGGCCTTCATGGACCATATGCCCATATGGGAAATGAGCAGCAAGATCTGTAGCAGGCAGCATTAGTTCTGAGACACTGCAAGGTTACTGAAGCAAAAGATCATACTGTATTTGCCTGGGTTTGTAACTACTTCTGGAATTAAGAGTCATTCAATAAATGAGCCTGATAAAAACCGTTATTTTGCCCCTTGTATACTGAAGGAGGTTTGAAACGCTTCATGGTGCAAGTCTATCTGGACCACACCAGCCTCAGCAATGAAAAGCCATGGTGGAAAAGGTATATATCCAACAGTCCTTAGTTCAATGCAGCTCCAGTGCTGATGGCTTTTACTAATTTTTCTCAGCCAGTGCTTGTGCAATATATATAATCATAGAATGGTTCAGGTTGGAAGGGACCTTACAGATCATCTAGATCCTACCTCTGTGCCATGGGCAGGAACACCTCCCCCTGGACCAGGTAATTCAAAGCAGGAAGTCAGTGTTCAAGACATGCTTCCTGCTTATTGCTTCTTCTAATAACTTTTAAAAAACTAATAAAAACGCTCCAGAGAGAAGACTGTGGCAGGGGAAATTGATAGGAAGGCTGATTTCTCTGTCATATCAACACAGAAGACAGTTTTGCTGTTGGAGTCTCCTGAATAAACATTTCATCCCATTAGTAGAGTGTTGGCAAATAGCAAAGCTACAGTTAAGCCTGTTTTCTGGTTCTGACATCTGTATTATCCTTTAGATAAAATTCTGGCTTCATCTACACTGATGGAACTTGTGGTATTACTTCCAGATGTGACTGAGATTTCTGAATTTCTTAACAAAGGTCTAGGTTGAAAAAATCATAAACAGTTGAAACAATTTGCCAAGAGATTTCCATACTGCTCACTGCATGATGGCAATTTGTTATTTTTAGGGTGTCTAGACTTCCTGGTGCTCTAAACATGCTGCCAGTGTATTGCAATTGGGAAAGATTTCTTCAACCTCCCTTTCACACAGGATTTCCTCTGTATCATGACAGCTCTTTTGCCTTCCTCAGCAGCAGAGCGGAGACAATGTGGCAGGAGGACCAAACACCAAATCCCAGGTGACAGGTCACCCTTCCACTCACCTGCTAGCAGAGCCTTCCTTCCTTCCATGGGCTGCAGTTTTTCAGCTAGAAATGAGATTCTTGTGTCACCAGAGCCTCCCAACATGCTGCAGAGTGGGAGGGGTCTGCAAGAAGATGCTGTGGAAGATACTCATGTTGATGCCACATTACATTAACATTTCAAGAAATAGTCCCTATATCTCAACTAAGGACTCAAGGTGCTCTGTGTTAACAGTGTTCCCTTCCTGCTGCTTCAACTTCACTAGAAGTGGAGTGTGTATGTTCAGGACAGAGAAACAATGGGAGATGATCCTATGGGTTGTGCTGGAGTGTTTTCTTGGAAAAAGATAACTTTTTCTTGGAAAAAGGTACTTTTCCTTCTTTCCTGACAGTCTGATATACCACCAGAAGGGATTTTTCACAAAGATCAAAGTAGAAAAGTTCCATATTTTGGGTGAGGGAATAAGATCCTGTATGGTTTATGGTAAGCAATAAGTGCCTTGATGCTTTTTTTTTTTTTTTTTCTTGTGTGCCCATGTGAGAATAGCAGTGATTCTATGACTGCAGCCAGCCTGTCATGATGACTTATGTTGCAGTTAGAAGATGATACAGTATGTTGAGCCAGCATAAACTAATGAACAACACCCAATTCTCTAGTCAAATTGTCTATCTGGAATCAGTAAAAAGACTGGTTAATAGAGTCACTGCTGTGGTTAGAGTGGAAGGAGGTGACATGGGTAGAGGAAATGAAGGCAGAAAGAAACCTTCTTTATACTTTTACAGGAAGTTCAGAGTGCCGAAGGTACCTGCTGACCATGCAGAAAAAAATTAATTTAGCAATAAAGTGTTTAGTCCTCAGTTTGATAACTTCATATGGAAGAGGGTGAATAAACAGAAGTGTAAAGTCAATAAACTGAAGACAACAGAAAGAACTGAGACACCAAAACAGGCTTGAAGCCAGATCACAGTCATAGAATGGTCTGGATCGGAAGGGGCCTTTAAAGATCTACTAGTTCCAACTCCTGCCATGGTGAGGTAGATCATGCTGAGAAACTGATATGGAGTTTTTTAATACTTAGGTATGTGAAAGAAGCCTTTAAATGTAAATACTGCTCTGTCAATTCTTCTGCCTAGCAGAGAGGGGGCAATTCTATTAGCAATTAATATAGCAACAAAAAATAAGGCTGATTCTGCAGAGAAGAGAAAAGCAGGCTTTCCTCTGCTTTTGCACCTGAAAGAAATCAAAGACAAAGCCTTTGGAGTATTTGCTTCACTTCCAGTGCTAGGATAAACTCTGCTTCCAATCCCTCTCCAGCATAACCAGACATCTCCCTGTGCATAGAGCAGCCCCATGTTCTCATGTGCACAAAACACCACCTGTAAGTGATTTATTCAAGCATCTGCCATTTCAGGGACCTGACTCATTCCTGGGCACATTCCGTGCCAAAGATCTCTGAGTGAAGCAAGTGCTGAGGAGGGAAACTTCAGTTTCTTATGTGGAGAGAGCAATTGCAACTTCCTACCAGGCTGTCTTGGTGGGTTTCTTCATTTTGCAGTAAATGCCAATAATTTGGCATACACTGGCACACAAATTATTTCGGTCATTCTGCAGCTTTATAATTTTCTGTCCTGCAAAATCCTTGATAGAATAGCAATAGAATCACTGCCTTCAAAGAACATATCCTTTAGTGTTTTTTTAAAGTGTATGGAACAGCAGCTGGGCCTGGGGGTGTTCTGGGCAAGTCCAAAGCAGCAGGCAGGAATTTCTCTGACAGTTTTAATCAGACTGCAGTAAAATGTCAAAACCTAAGAAAATGAAGACTGTCCCACCATAAATCTCTTCTCAGAAATGGCAATAATCATGTTAATGACAACACTGAGAGGAGATGTCTGTCATGTCAAGTGGAAATATCGTGCTTTATATCTCTGCATTTGGAGAGCAAACAGTGACAGCTTCTCGTGGAAATGCAGATACCATCTTGGACACTCTTCACAGGAGTCTTCTTCCAGGGATTTTTTCTTCATATCTGACTAAACACCTCTCTTGACTGCATTTTCACCTTATGGCTGAAATGCTACTCTCGGAGAGCATGATTTTTTCCCTTGCCAGCCTGGTCTTAGCAGAAATTTTGTGGCTCCTAAGCTTCCCTTTCTGATGCCTACCATCTAAAACTGCTCCATTGTATATTTTGAGGGTTTTTTCAAGATAACTAGGAGCACTGATTGCTATTTGACCCTGATACTTCTGTTCACTGAGGTCCTTAAGGGTGTTAAACATTGGTGGCTTCTACTTTGTGTAGCCTTATGGACAATGTCTTTGACCCACCATGCCAGTCACTTCTGTTGATAGTGCTCAGGCACGTCCAAACATCAGCACTACTAGTTGCATCCATGTGTCATCCAACTTCACCTCTCCTCTTCTCCCTAACCTTCAGCGGCTGAATTCTGGCTGCTTCCTGCCTAGTCTTGGTATTTGCTGTTGAGGGCAGCAGTATCAGGGTAGAATCATAGAATAATTCAGGTTGGAAGGGACCTTAAAGATCATCTAGTTCCAACCCCCTCTGCCATAGGCAGGGACACCTCACACTACATTAGGCTGCTCAGTGCCTTGTCCAGCCTGGCCTTAAACACCTCCAGAGAGGGGGCATCCACAACCTCTCTGGGCAATTTGTTCCAGTGTTTCACCACCTTCACTGTAAACAATTCCTTTCTTGTATCTAGCTTGAATCCATTATTTCTAGTCCTCCCATCACCTATCTTATTAAAAAGTCCTACCCCTACTGCTGATGAATGGAGCCTTCCTTTCTTCTTCTTAATAGGAATATTCTGTTTTGATTACTTTTGCCTTCTTCTGCTGTCAAATACAGTTGTAAAGAAAATTTGGGAGTTAAAAAAAAGGAATATATGCAAAACAGAAATCTCATTCTGCTTCAGCAAAAGGTCTAATTACAGTTTAATTTCAAGCTCATAACCTGCCTATGGCATGAGAAATAAATTCCAGAACACAAATCCTTGTGAGATTTCCTGCAAAAATGCTAACCCTCATGGGAAAATCCTACTGTATTTAAGATCATATTCCTTGACATTGAGTAGAGAAACTTGGGCTGATTCTTACAGTTCTTGACCTCCCTCGTGCTCCATAGGAACTTAGGAAGGAATCCTACTCTCTTTCCCTCATTGGTCATATTTTTTCATCTCCTTCAGGCTGTATTATTGGTCACCCATCCTTTAAGTGTAGAAGAATTAATGAGGGTCATTCTGAAGTCTATTATAAGTGCTGCATAGTATGGGGCAGCTTTTGAAAGACAAGCAATTGATTTATGAAGCCTTTTGAAGATCACTAGTCAAGGTACAAGACATGAGCAAAAGGAAAGATGATCATGTAGACTGAGAAAGTGTGCACTGAGTGAAGTCCTTAGGTGTAACGTTAACCAGATGCAGAAGTACCTCTCGATGATTTATGATGTGTATTGATGATGGAGCATGCACCATTCACAGAGTGATTAATATTCTTGTCATAAACGGAAAGAGACGGGCAGCTGGCCAAGTAAATTTGTCTGTGAAAGCGGAAGACCGAATCAATTCACCCAAGAGTGACTCGTGTAATACAAGACTGATTGAACCCCTAGATTCAGTTCAGATTTTTATTAAAGACAAACTACCTCCAGGGAAAGGGGATTCCATGAGCCATGGGGACTTCATAGTAAAAGAGGATTTGGAAGTGAAGAAAATAGGACTGACAGAAAGTGAAGAAGATGGGACTGTCAAAATGGAATCTTGGACTGAATATTTTCCAACCAAAAAGGCAATTATTTTAGAGCTTTGATAATTATATAACTGTTTCTAACAGAAAATCAAAAAAACATGAACCCTGTTGTTCCAAAGGCCACAGAAGCCAGTCTTTGTGCTGCTCCTGGTCTGTTAAGCCCTTCAAAAAGCAGAAGTGAACCAGAAAAACAGGAACATAGAACAATATGTTAAGTGTGAATGAATTTGTAGTCTTGACCTGGATGCATGCAGCACTCCAAAAAATCCAAAACAGAAGAAAACAAAAAAGAGTACAACTAGTGTCTTCCTTACTGAGTTAAAAGTCAATTTATCATGATAAGGGAAAAAAAAATATCTGCACAAAGAACATACGGTATGATTCAGATCACTGTAAGAAAATTTAGATTCTTTATTCTGGAAATAACCCCAGTGATTTTATTTGATTTATATACATGTAAGACCTACAGTTTGGAACTGTAGGAAAATATCAAGTGAGAGAGAACAAGAAAACAAACAGCTAAATTTAACAAGTTATGTGTTGCAGAAATTAATTACTTTGCAGCCCCCAGGGTGTGATCTCAGGACATCTGGTGAACAGCAATAGAACTGTGCATGTAGCCAACCTTCTCTTACATATTTATACACATCTCAGTCTTGATCTTTGCCTAGCTGTAGCCTAATGGAAGGTTAATATCTAAGAAATACCTTTTCTGCAACAGGGCTTCAGAACAGACAAACTGGTAAGATAATTCATGAGGAAATGGCATCACTTCTGAAGGGAGAGCATAGAGGATGTGAAACTGTGTGTGGAAGGGCTCTTAGCTAAAGATAGATTGCTGGTAAAATGCAATGTGCAAAATAAAGTTCTTTCCATACAGAAGGCCAAATCCTTAATTCCTTTCTGGGTATTCTACAGAGACATGGCCCCTGCTGAGTTAGGTGTGAATACAGGCCAAGTAGAGTCTTTTTCACCCTTTCAACTGCCATTTTCTAATGGATTGAGAAGTTTCTGCAGCACTAAAACAGAGAAGGTGTAGCATTGCTTTAGGAAAAGAGCTTCAGTATTTGACTTTGGCAAACAGAGTAGGAATCACAGATCATACACCACAGCACATAGAGATAGCACTAACACTGATCACTTCTCCAGCTTTCAAAAAAAAGCCAGTTGAGAATGGCCTGTAAAACAGTGGATTTGGGTAGGAAAGGAAAGCAGACAAATTCTTTGTCAAGGGGGAGCCAGAAAGTACCTTAAATAAAGTACAGAATGAGTAGTAATAATCAGAAAGCACACAGGAAAAGTCCATGGTGAAGGCTCAGCAGATGTCAGCTGTTAGGCTGAAAACTGAAACACAGAAAAGCTTGTCCTGGCTTTCACGGTAAAAATGTCAAAAGAGGGGCAAGAAAACTCTGAGCCTGGTGAAGGCTAAAGGTTAAGCCTAAATCTTGTGAATTGTTTTAACTTCCAATCTTTATACCAGACTACTAAATAAGTAATTCAATTTCACCCCCACTGTAGGAGAAGCCCCGGAATAGCTGGAGATGTCAGAACTGCTCACACAGAGACTGAGTCACACAAGAATCAGTGGGTTTTGTTTGACACAGATGGAGTTGCATGAGCCGGAGGCATTCTTTGAAACATCTGAAGTTCTGACTAACACATCCAGAGGAATCTGGGAAGGATGAGAAAGGACAGGCTTGGAAGTAAATCCGAATCATACTCTTGGATGTGCTCATCCTTAATCTGGTATTCTTCTATTGGACCCTTATCTAATACCTTAATTTTCAGTAGCATTCCACCCATTTCAGTTCATGCCTGTACATCCCAGTCAAGCCACAGCAGTGCCACTTGTAGTATAGCTATCAGAGCAGATACCCACCCATGGCACTACACAACACGTTTGCAGCCACAGCTTCTTTAGTAGAATCAAGTAGTTAATCCATCAGCTCTGTGATGGTTTGTAACAAACTAAGAGAAAAAAAAATTATATAAAATATTTACTCTCAAACATCAGATTACAATATGAAACACAAATGAAACATAAGCCTGAGGGTGTTCCCACTGACATTTAGAAAAGGGATGTGAACTGAGAATTTGGTATCTTTAGTTACATTTAGAGATCTCAGAAATGGATGTGTGGAGTGCTTTGGTCTGCATCTAGATGTGTGTTACCTCTATCTTCCTCTTTGCTCTGTGTAATGCAATGTTATCACCCCGAGCTCATTAACAAAGCTCTAAAATAAAGTAGAGGTTTTCCTGTCATCTTGAATTATGTACTGCTCTAATGTTTCTGGGGAACAAGGAACATTTTCTTCAAGTGATTCTGTGCTCACATTCTCTGAAAACTTTTCAGTCTTTGGTTTTCCTTTGTATCTTGTGGTAAGAAAAAGCATATTTGGAGTTTTATGCCTTCAAACACATGGACATCTTGTCCAAAGAAAGTATTTGGCACTCATTAAGTATTTATTGTATAAAAGAGGTGAGACCTTTGTTGTTTGCACAAAGCAGAGGACTTGTTTTATAGAAGATAAAATAATAGCAAAGATATTTTCTGCTATTGGTGAAACATGAGATCAACAAAAACACGATGTGTACAGCTCATTGTTTCTGTCCAATTTTCTAATTAAATGAGACCTGCACTCTTTTTTTTTTTCTATGTGTGTGCCAGTTACATTTTGTAATCACTTTTGAACCTAGTTTTGGCAAATTTACCAGAAAAAGAATAGTCTTAAATTAAGAGTTCCTTATAACTTTCAGGAAAATAATTTACCAAAAGTAGTTTTGTGAAAAAAAATAAGAGACATGATGAAGGAGAGGAAAGGCATCCTAATGCCATGAGACAACTAAGGCTGCTGACAGGGAAGCACGAGGGACTGGAGTTCTCACAGATTCTGACCAGGGCCTGGTGGGAGGGGAAGTGGTAGAAAAGTAGAGTTGCTGAAGGCTCAGGGACCCAGGTGCATCCATTTTGGTGCAGATAGAACTAGCAATATTTTATATTATAAAGAAAGTTATGGGAATCTTTTGATTAAACTGGTAGTCATTTGAGGCCATGCTGGCATTGCTAGCTTAGGTGATAGATACTGTTGTTGCTAGCTAGGATTAGCGTTAGCAGATGCAAAAATATGCCTTCCCTTTCCCCAATTCTTAATTTTCCTTTTTTGGATCCAGGTTGGAGACAATTCTATAAAGTTTATGCTGAAGAATAATAAGAGATTAAATGTGATCACTCTTAGTCTTGAATTCACATGATGGTTGTCAGCTTGATGAGAAATTAAACTATAGAAGGAAATACAGGATAAATGGCAGGCTCCCTCAGGGGAATAGAAGTTTTTTTTTTGGCAAGGCCTGAGCATCACCAGTACCTTTCTGGAGACTCCACTACGACTCCCAAACATGAACTAAGGACACATTCTTCCTCCTTATTTATTTTTCATTACAGCTATACACACTGTCTCTGCCTTTCTACCCACAAAAGCCACAACATAACAATTGCAAACACACAAGCGTCTTTTCACCACTGGAACCTACACTCACAGAGTCTGAAGGTGAAAGCTGATCGTGTTGTATCACAAATTATACATTGTGGGTATGGACTGCAAGTTACTAATTATGTAAATGTTTCTCTTTAGAAAAACTGCTTTAAATTCAATAGAATCCCCATACATTCTTCCTACACAGCATTTTATATATTGTGGTTTAATTCAGTCTAATGAAAAATCAATATTTCTTATAAAAAAAGGATTATTGTCCCTTTTTCATATCCAAAAAAACCTGAGGCATGGAAAAAATGTGTGACAAATGTGGGCTGTAATATCAGCCCCATACCCAGCTCTAGTCCAAGAATCTGCCCACAAAACTCAGATATCAGTTTCCTGTTGTACTAAGCACTATTATGTTCCAAAGATGTATTTTAAGTTGTGCTGTTTTTCCCCACCAGGAGTAACTTCCTGATCAATGTGCCTGATACCTTTGGTACCTCTTCAGTGCTTTTAGTAAGTGAATGTTTGTAATAGATTTAAGCCCTGTTCAGATTGGTCTGAATCAACAGAAATTCCTCCACAAACTTCTATTAATACATTTTAGAATAATGTTAAGACACAAGGAAACAGAAAAGAAAGAATTAGTGCAGCTCTTACTTTCTAATTCCAGGAATAAAAAGAAATACATTCTTTGGTTTGTACATTTCCCTTAAGGATTTTCATGCAGAAGACACTTGACTGTCCCTACGAACTGACCCTTGCATTAACGACTTTGCTTAAACTCTTAAACCATCCAGTAGTGGATGTAATGGACATAATGAAAAAGTAATGACAGAAAAGATCATGAATGATCATATTAATAAAGGATAGGATAATGTTCTTGGCTGAATTTCACTATGAGTAATTGCATCCCACTCACCAAGCGTTCCGTGGCTTTCCTGTATACTAAGAGAATTGTGACTTCAGTTCAACCCCAGAGCTGGGTACATTTCTCACTATGTGTTATGACAGATGGCTTGAAGTCCTTTGGGATCCTTTGCATTTAACTCATGGACAAGTGAAGGAATTCTAAGGAACAGATGTTCCTGTAATATCTGGGAATAAGGAAATCACTCCCATGTACATTTAAAATAAATATATTTGACATTGTCAAATTTCAGCACAGATATTTAAAAAATAAAATTAATTTGAACATAATGGCTTTTTAATTTTTTTTCAATATAGTTTCTAATACTAAAAACCAAATTGATTTTAGGACAGGAGAGGAAAAACAGGAGTAGACATATATGGTTACTGCAAATCACAGAACACCTAATGGTTGTTTAGGTTTTTTTATAGAAATTACTTGCATTTCTAGTGCTTTAATGGCTTCTACCACTAGAGGGCTGAAGCAACAGCTTCAACACGACAATGAGTCTGCCCTGCCACACAGGAGAAAAAAACATCTTGAATTTTCTGAAAATTAGGCATTAACATTAGGTTTAACACTATGAGTTTATATGCCTAAAATTAAGATATTCCTTAATACAAAAGAAGTTAATCTTGCAGATACTTTTATGTCTTTTTTTTTAATATAAATTTTTACCTTTTCAGAAAGCAATAGCAACTTTCCAAGTTCTGGGGCTTGTATAAAGGCTTTAGACATCTCCTAACTAACATCACCTATGTTAGTGTAAAGACTTCTGGGGAAATTACCTTCAGCTTGTCTTAAAACTAGAAATCATCCAGAAAAATTAAAATCATAGAATATTCAGTTGGAAGGGACCTCAAAGATCGTTTGGTACAGCCTTTCCTGGCAAGATGAAAGTCTAGACAGTGCTTAGTGTGCAACTTCTAACCTCTGTTATGTATTTTTTCTTGTGATTATTAGGCTATTGGCAAAGAGTAATATTATAAAAACAGAACAGAGGCATATGGAAGAGAGTAGCTTTGTTTACAAGCTCAAAGCTTCTTCTGCTCAGTTGAAATAGTGGAAAAGCTGCACAACTTTGCTTGACAAAATCCTGTCATAGTTTATGTTGCCTTTGTGGTCTTTTTCCTGCCTGAGTTTTTCTATTTGTCCCAGAAGTTGATGCTGAAAGTTCCAAATTTCTCTTTCCAAGCAACATAAGCTGGTTGTGAGTGACCTTCTGTGTGAATGTGTATGTTCTGCCCAGACTCATGCTCTATTTAGTGTATTTCAGCTGAAGCCTGTTCTCTTTGGGACACATAATGAGAAAGACAAAGTGCAGAGAGAAAGACAGAGCCAAGATCTGATTTGACACTTCAGCTTCTGCCGTGTGCTTTTTTATAGCATAGAAATTCCTGGCCCATATTTCAGGAAATTAACATATCATTCAAGATGTAAAGGGGACAGACTAGGAGGAAAAGGAAAGAAATTTAGTGAGCTTCTAGCATTACAGAGCATTACAGATACTGTTTTCAACACTGTTGTATAACACACTTCTCAACTGG
The DNA here is from genome assembly GCA_013400935.1 of Turnix velox. Classification (NCBI taxonomy): domain Eukaryota; kingdom Metazoa; phylum Chordata; class Aves; order Charadriiformes; family Turnicidae; genus Turnix; species Turnix velox. Next base: position 68,988 of record VZTY01034376.1, read on the forward strand.
AGAGAATAACCACCTTGTGGTCACAGCATCAGGTTGGAGATGATTTGGAATCTTGGCAAGATTGTAGTTCCCGAGTCCCATAGAAGATAAAAAATAATTTTATTCTCAAGATGATCAAATTCCATTGGATTCTACCATAAATAGGAGTAATAATCTTCATTTTTGAGGCATGTTTATACTATCCTCAGTCCCAAATTACTTGATATTGGAGACATGCATTTAATGATATAACTAAGAGATTAAGCATGGAATTTATTCCTGAAAACAATGCTGCATCATTAAGAACAGTATTTTGTCATCTTTTAGTAGATGGAGAAGCCAATATCTCTTAGACTGGATCATGTAAATTTCAAGAAACACATGCCTGATTATTTTCAAAATGGATCATAAAAGACATATTAATTTTTGAGCTTTGCATGAAGAACACTTGGGAAAGAACAAATCCATGTTGCAGTGTATCAGTAGCAAAGATAATGCCAAAAATAGAAATTAAATTTATCTCATTTAAAAATCATGGGTATCTATCAGTGATGAAATTTTTAACATACAGTGTTCATTTCAACAAGGCTAAAAAACAGTTGCTGTGTGGACTTTGTAGTCACCTGAAAGGACTGTACTGTATTTAGACACTATTCTGAGGATTATTGTTGAAAATGCTGAGATTAGATGTATAACAATGAGAAAAAAAGCTAAGAGTCACATCTGTAATTTTTCACCTCTTCCAATTAACTTGTTGAAATTGCTCAGTCAGAAGCTCATATAAAGGCACTATTTATAGAAACAAAAGGGCAGGTAAGGACTCAGTTCTTCAGCCTTCACACAAGCAAAACAAAAAATAAAGTCTTATGAGGCAAAAAGAATTGCATTTAATTACGAGATGTCAGGATTAAACAATAATCTTTCTGCTCTAGTTGAAAAACCACAAGCATCTACAGCATCCGGCATCTCACCACATCATCACACAGATACTCTCAGAACTTTATCAGAAAAGCAGTTTTTACTGAGTCGCTTCTGGCTGCATCCTATTTCTCCTGGTTAAGATGTGAACATAGAACAGTGGTACCTGGACTAGAACTCTCTGCATGATGTCCTGTTTTAGCTGTCACTGGCACCATTGGACAGAATTCACTGGAGTTTGAATTGGGCCTTTTGTGAGTCTGTTCAAAACAGATATTAATTATATAAATAATTATTGATAGCTATTCAAATAACATGTTTTAATGCTAGGTATGATTTCTTCTAGAAATGGCTTACTCTTGATGAGGTTAAATAACCAATATACAATGTCTAAAAAGTTGACAATCCCTAGATTTTTTACAACAGTAATGATGTATCTACTGCTCTTGTTAGAGCTTCCTGTGAAGCCAAAACAACTAAGCTTGTGCGCAGCTCAGGATGTGACTCAGTAATACCTGAATATAACATGGGATAGACATAAAAATGTCTACATCAGATGGCTACAGCAGCAGTCTAGTCACTGCAGCACTTTACTATTCCAGGGTTTCTTTGCAATTTTGCATATTTTACCCGTTTAAAGACTATTTCTCCCCTGGTAAAAGTCTATACCCAGGATGGCCTTAAAATTAATTTTTCTGTGATATGATGCTATTATTTTACTAATAATTTTTTGTGTTTTTCAGTATTCATGGCATCAAAAACACATCAATGCTGAGCTTTCTAAAAAAAAAAAAAAAAGGCCAGAGGTCCTTGTATGTAGTGTGCAAATGAACAAATCATCCTTGCCCAGCAGATTTTACAGACAGTGTCAAATTCGAGCTCTGAAGCACTTTTCTGAGAGCCTTGTGTTATGGAATCCAATCCTATTTTATCCATGCTAGACAATTTCCTGCTGCCCCTCAGAAAAATCTATTAATACTGATTTTCCTGGAGCATCTGCAATGGCACAGTGGAGCCATGAAACACTGGGAAGACTTGCTTATGTAACTGTGCAGCTTGGCATGTACTGGGGAAAATCCTTGTGGCAGCATAATGGTAGTGAAGACACTGCATCGAAACTGAGACCAAAACCCACATTCAGCCTCTACCACGTTCTAGAAACCAGCAATGGCATATGGTGGTAATTAGTAACATTTCCATAACGTGCTGATTTTCTTTGTTTTCTATTCCATTACTTTATAGCTCTATTACAACTTTGAAATGAAGTATTGAAATTCTACATTGATTAGTCATTATGGGCATTTTAATATTAAAATAATTGGTCTCCTGTAAACGTGCTTTGCTGATGCAAAGCTTCATTAGCCCTCCACCAGAGGGCAACATCAGAAAAAAATATTTATATGAATCCAAAGAGCAGCTGCTTTTCAGGATATTGCAGCTGCAACATGGGTTTTCTTTGGGAAATCTTACTTTCAAAATACAATGTTTATATTCATCACCAACTAGTCAAATGAAGAAGTTTAATAATTTCATATGTATTCGTTTAGAGCGCAAGTTATACACTATTTAAAGAAAAATAATGAATATACAGAAACTTTAACAGGAAGACTAGGAGAATTATAACGGTTATGATTTAAAAAGAAATATTGCATTGTGTCTTCATTCTATATGAAATTGATTAAACTTGGATAATTACTGCTAGATTCTGGAAGGAAAAATAATTCTGCTCCAAATGTGGCCAGCTACAAGTACCACAAACCTAATCTAATCTTACACCGGCCTATTCAGAGGCATAAAGGCAGAGGACAAAATAGAGACGGAAAATGTTAAATGCTTAAGAGAAATCAATCACTAATGGATGCTTAATGTGATGTGAAATAAGCCCTTGGAGTAAATATGAATATAGAGATAAATATACCTTTAGAATAGATGTTATCTATTTATAGCAAGAGCAGCGTTACTTGCAGCTAATACCCTGTTTCCCCAGACTACACTGAAGCCGTGTCCTTTTCTTCACAGTAACAGTACAAACGGATAAACGACGCTCTCCACCAATGTGCTAGTAGGCGAATCCCACGACTCTGCCCGTGACTCCGAGCTGGCGCCGAAGAAGTGAGGGGAAAAGATGGGCCCCCTCGAGTCCCCAGGGACGCGGGTGGGAGGCGGAGGCGCATCTTCTCGTGGGCTGCTGAACACGGTCCGCCCCCGCGGCGCCGAGTGGGCGAGCCGCTGTCCGCGGTGCTGAAGCGGTATGGCGCTGTCCGCGGTGCTGAAGGGGGGCGAGGCGCCCTGAGGGTGCGGCTCGCCGCCTCCGCCGCCGCCTCGGGCCGCGACCCGCGCGGCCGCGCTGGGAACAGCGCTAGGCGGGTGGGCGGG
>VZTY01034376.1:72315-234019 GCA_013400935.1 Turnix velox
GTGGGCAGCTCAGACACTCCAGGGCTCTTCGCCGTCCCGGGGATTTAGCCAGAGGCTGCAGGGAGCGGGGTGCTCCTTCGCTGACTGCCCACGACGGGGAATCGCACACCTTCCCCTCCTTACAGCCGGGGACACGGCCAGAGCCAAACCGTGATTGCTTTGAAACGCTCCCTCAGAAGGGATCTCTCCGTTCCCTCCCAGCCGGGTATGGCATTGCCTCCACTCGCCATCGCTGAACACTGCGAGGCCAAGAAGACTTTCTGACCGTGTCTGGGCAACTCCACGCGGCCGGGAAGCCCGGGGGCTACCTAGAGCTTTCCCAGACTCCCCGCTTGTTGCCGCACACAGGCGCGCTCCCTCGCCCTCGCCCTCTCCTCCCCCCCCCCGGATCCGCACGCCGGCGCTCCCTCTCTCTCATACACACGCACACACGCTTTCTCTCACTCTCCGTTTACCCGAAGGTGCACTGATAGCCATTTCATGAGGGGCGGAAACTTAAGAGATTAAAGCAATATGAACCATCGTTGCTCGTAGCGGTGCTCCATCCAGAGCAGATCAGTATCCGTCGAGCATCCCTGCAGGAATGGAGTCGGTAAAACAAAGGATTTTGACCCCAGGCAAGGAGGGACTGAAGAATTTTGCGGGAAAATCGCTTGGTCAACTCTACAGGTAAGACTGTGGTCTCTTCTAGGACTCTACTTCCTAAAATATTTTTATTAACTGCCAACTGCTGAAGGAGGTCGAATGCTCTCGGGAGGATTATGGTGGAGGGGCTGGGAAGTGTTGAGATGCTGCTGATACAATCTGGATCCTGGAAACTAGTGCTGAAGCTTCTCAATATGGCACCCTCGTAACTTCTCTATCTGATTCGTAGATGCTGTCAGTAAATATGTAGCAAAGGATTACCCCATCTTCCTTCTACAAAAACAGGATCCAATCTTGAAATCATAGTTACCAGGGAGCAGCTCCCTGTATCCTGTATTTTTTTTACTGAGATGCAGTCGCAGGATTTTTCCCTCTGTCATTACTAATATTTGAAATTTAAAAAAATTATAATAATTTCTGCTGGATTTGATTAGTCTTGTCCCTTGAGCAATCTGTCGTCAGAGGAAGATAAACATGGAGATGTATAAATAATTGATATCCCAACGATTTTTTTTTCCTCTTGAAGTTGAAACATATAGAGGGATGTTTAATTATTTAACCATCTGCCTTGATAAGCTTGTCCTATAAGGAATACACGACTGCATTTGCTAAACTCAAAAGCCTCATTCAATAGTATGTTTCTGTGTGTACATCACATTTCTACCTTCTTCGAGCTTTGTACACAGAGATAAACAAGCCTAAAATCTCACATGCCAGGAAAGTGTATGCACTAAAGTTGACCCATCATGCTCCATCCAGTCTGATGAGTTTAGTGACCTCCAGGACGTCTGAGAATAGTGTGTGAAATTCCAATACATTTGCTATTGTCTCCTCTGCTACAAATTATGCCGGAGTGAGGTTTGGGTTTGTTTTCTATTCTTTTCTTTTTTCGAGTTTCAAATTAAAGGCAACTGCAGATTTATCTGCCTGGGGTAGGTCACGTAAAAGCCCTTTTTCCACGACTATGCGGCAGTGCTGGGCACAGGCACAAAGCTATTCCACAGCATGAGTCACAACTTCTGCTGCCATTTTCAGGAAAGGGGACATACCAGTGAATCGATAAAGACAAGACAGCCTGAGAATTCAATTTTAGTAGGAAGGGTACAAAATCCAAACCAAAGACATCAAGAGGGCAGTGAATATACTCTAGGTTTTTTTAAAAAATAGTATTTAAGTAATTGCAAACGGTCAGAAATAGAAAAAGAAATACTGATGATCGAAAATAACTGCTTAAAAATGTAATAAAATAACCTGCTTTTTCGTCATAAAAGACTCTACAATATATAAATAAAACGATCATGTTTCCACTATTCACACAGTGAATAACAAAGAAACGGTGTTTGTATTTTCCAGCAAAACTCCGTTTGAAGTCCTCCCCTGATTAACAAATCACTAATCTTTTTCAACGCACGGGACTGAAGAATTTGGTTTCCGATTTTTAGAATTAAAATAGGTTTTCTATCCCTTACACATTGATTTCCAATGTCCTCCCGGAGTCACGAAGCCCATTCAGGGAGAAAACAGGGAGAAAATCCTTCTACACCGTCCTTTACTAGCACGAACGAATTTTAAACATAAAATCGTGGTGTTGTATTTTATTTGCAACTTTCAGACATCTCTTCACGCTACAGTCTTTAAGCATGGAAATACTCCTCCCAACAGAGACAAAATCAGGAGAATTCCAACTGAATAACTGAATACGAGAAATTCCCGTATTTTCTCCAAAATACGGAGAACCTTTTCAGGCTGATTTTGCTAATTGTTACTGCCCTATTAGCCGGATGAGTTAACTTCAAAGAAATGCTCCGAAGATAATTTCTGACGTGAGAAAACACTCCCAGAACAGTGGTAGGAGAGTTCAGAGTATCAGCAAATGGTCAGAGGATGGAACTCGGATGGAAGTGATTAATTTTCAGTATCTCAGTAATTGCAAAAGAGGAATAAGAAATTCAACATGGGACACTTGTTCGATAAACCTGGTCTTTTTTTGCTACCCGCATGGCATTCTTAAAGCTTTTTCGACAAAGCAAAAAATAAACTGAAATGTTCTAAGACACTTTCCGTGGATAGCAGAATTTTTTTTACATTTCCAATTGATTCGAAATAGCCGCAAAGAATCATTCCTTCTCAAGACTCTTGCATAATGTTTTCTAGGAGAAAGGATTCTCAAGGAAAAATAAAGGAGTGGGGGCAATGAGATCGAATTTTAAGCCGATCTGAGTGGTGGTTAAACCTGATAAGAGATTACACCTCACCCCGTACTGCTGAGTGGATGGGATCCTAGGGAAAGACTTCTTCGGAGCTGCCAGATCTGTAAAGACGGGCATGTTTTTTATCAATGCATGTGACAGCCATTTTGCAAAGCTAAAATAAGTAGCAACATCGCCCCCTTCACATACACTCTTTTCCTTTCTGTTATTATTTCTTTTGTTGCCAGACTTGAAGTGAGATGCTTACCAAGATCAGCCCCCTCAGTGTTTCTAATACAGGAAGAAGGGAGTAAAATGTTCTCCAAAAGCCTGTTTCGGTTTCCATACTGTGCCTACCCAACATGGCGCCTCTGCAGTGGTTACAGATGATGTCTTCTTTAACGCGTCCTACATATTTAAGCATAAGTCTTTAATGATAGATGAGCAATTCTCAGCTAGAGCTCCTCCCTGGGCTTCTGCGGGGGGGTGGGGGGGGGGGGGGTGCTGGGGATAACTAACAGTGACTCCCACAGGCCATTACCAAAGAACAGTTGAAGGTGAATGGAAAACGAGGAATAAATCCTCAAATCAATCCAAAGCGAGCCAGAGAGGGCGGGGGGTGTGCTGAACGTAAGCCTTCGGCTGCCCGAAGTGCTGTCAGGGCTTGACTTTCCTTTCTTGTGCCGGGCAGAGTCCTAGAGAAGAGGCAGAAGCCCGGGGACACCATCGAGCTGACGGAAGATGGGAAGCCCATGGAAGTGCCCGAGAAGAAAGCCCCACTATGCGACTGCACCTGCTTCGGGCTGCCCCGGAGGTACATCATTGCCATCATGAGCGGACTGGGATTCTGCATTTCCTTCGGGATCCGATGTAATTTGGGAGTGGCCATAGTGGATATGGTCAACAACAGCACCATACATCGAGGAGGAAAAATTATTAAAGAGGTGGGAACCCTTCCCTCATAAATCCCATGTCCCCCCAGTAACAACTACTAACTTGAGCACTTGCAGTGCAGGGGAGACGGGCTTGGACAGTCTGGCTTCACTCCAACCCCACACGATCCCCCCTTTCTTCGTCCTCGCGGTGTCCCCCCCCACTCCCGGACCCTTTGTAGGATGGGAACCTCTTTCGTGAAGGAGAAAGAATTTCTATCGATTCTATCCTATATTTCTTGTTTTTCGGTATTAATTTGAGAATAGATTTTTTTCCCCTTTCACCCACAATCTTGAAAAACGACTACTTCTCCTAAAATGTGGGATGGGGGAATGAGTGCGGCGACTAAGCAAGCTACTACCAGCGGATGCGCCCTCTTAACGGAAAGAAGGAGGCTGTGCTGAAATGTTGGAAAGAACCAGAGTGAAATTATTTCACTTGATAAAAGGCTTTTAAAAAAGATAAGACAAGTTTTAAAGCGGGTTATAAGCCAGCGAGAAAGGGGTGCACGCTAAATACGGATGTGCGTGAAATATAAATAAATATATAAGTCCACACACAGACAGCTCCCTACATCTTACTCCTTGCACATGTGGAGAGGGAGGGCAGGCGACGTCTCCGTCCCCTCCGTGACTGTATTTAGAAACCCATAGAGACGTCCCCGAGGGGATGCAGTAGGATGCCCCTGTGGGTGCCTGCGTGTCCCCGGGGCTGCGCTGGTCCGACCCCGCGGAGCGGCTCTGGTCACTCATGAACGACTCGTCCTCTCTGGTGTCCCAAGGAGGCACGGATGGTGCTGGTTTTATTGCTGTTATTAATTTGTTTCTCTGTTTATTTACTCGTCGGTCAGGCTTTGTTATTGTGGGCTGTGGTGAGCAGCTGTGGGCACCCGGCAAACCTTATCCTTGTCTTCGGCCACCAAGTACCACCCCCGTGCTAAAAAAACACTCTCCCCCCTGCTTCCGACTGCCCAATATGAAGTTTCTGCTGGTGAATGCTCTAATCTGTCCCCATTACAGCCACCCTCTTCTCTTTCTCTCCTTCTCTCCCGGTCCATTCCGTTGGAAGAAAGCGAAGTTTAACTGGGATCCCGAAACGGTTGGCATGATCCACGGCTCTTTTTTCTGGGGGTACATAATCACCCAAATCCCCGGCGGGTATATCTCCTCCCGGCTGGCAGCTAACAGGTAACGGCGATCTAAATAGCCCCAGGGTCCGAGTGGGAGGTGTTGGAGGGCGGGGGGAGCTAGTGAACAACCTTCTCCCCACCCCCCTCCCGGAGGCAGGGCAGTTCCACTGCACCGTGGCTGCAGCAGCAACCCCCTTCTACTCCTCCGAAGGTGGCGTTAAATAGGGAAAAAAACGCTTGTGTGAAATCTAGAAACGTGGATGCCCTCCCGTCTTCAAGCTGCCTTCTGGTTATAGTGCGTTTGTTCCCTTTCCCTTTAAAAAGTCATTTAAGGCGGTTGTGACAATGATATTCCTACAACATGTACTCAGAGGAGAAATTATCAGATTCAGTATTTCATTAAACCTTGAGAGATATTTTTTCCCCCCATGTTTGAACGAAAGAATTGTATTTTTTGTTTGTTTGTTTTAATGAGAAGGAAAGCCATCAGAAGAAATTTTCCATTAAGGCACAAATTAATTTAGAATGATAGAAAAACACGTTTCAATGAGACTTCCACAATGAAAAGAAAGTGCAGATGGTGCGGGGACATAAGGGCTCGTTTCTATGGTGTCTGGCAATTCTTCAAGCACCCTGGGTGCGATTCTACCTGTTAATTAGATCCACTGAGTATTCAAGACACATGAGGCTTTCACATCCCTGCTTAATGCCATGGGCTCCTCTTTTGCAGAAGCAGTGACGGTCCCAGTTCCAGGCTCCAAAACAACAAACTAGGTGCAAATGGATACTAAAACCAACAATATATACCTTGAATTCTTCTCAGGAGCGGGCAACATCAAAAGCAGGCCTGAGTAGGCAGAGACTTGTGTTTGAGAAGGAGGGGGAGGAGAGAAAGGAGCTAAAGGAAAAATGCTCTCTCCAAGACAGAGACCTAGATTAAAAATAATGAGTACTTACTAATGGAAAGGTGTTCTGTAACTGAGATAACCCTAATACCCCTCGTTTTAAAGCAATTAAAACAAAAAGCAACATTTACTGCTCTGGGATATCAGTCTCCCATGTTTTTACAAGCACCATCTTTCTGATAATAGTTCAGAAATGTTAAAGGCTATTCCAGATAACAATTAACAGCCAATTAAAGGGTTCTTTTCTTTTTCTGCCTCCTTTGAACATTTTCGCATCTTTACACAGTCTGCAACCCCTCATGATTAACTGGAGTTTTGCTGCAGAATTTGCCTCAGAGAACCAAACTGTATTTTCGTTATCTGGAGCAACATCAGTGAAGTAATTTAAATCAATCCATATTTAAAATGGAGCAACTACAAAGATTTGCAAGACAATGGCAGAGACATTCCCAGGAAAACTCCTTAGTAAAAATGCACCATCTGGAATACCTTAACCAAATTTTCTTCCTTTCCTCAAACATTTATTTTAAAAATGGGAAAATGAAGACTAGTTCCAGTTATTAAACTGTGTGTATTTTAACTCAGCAATTTTCACAGATTACTGGTTAGTTACTACCGTTGTGGGAGGCTCTGAGACAACTCTATCACTAGGAAAATGACTACATAAATCACAGATTTAATTAAGGAACTAGCTATGATATACATGCCAGTAATTGTAATTAGTGAATTCTGAATGGTGGCTGTGATTTGTATTTTGTTTGTAGACAAGAATGACAGAGAACTGAGTGCTGCATGGGTAAATATAGCCATTGGAACAGTAATATCTTAAGGAGATGAAAATGAAGGTTAATTCCTGAATGCTACAGAGACATTTTGGCATCTAGGAGTCCAGTTTGAAATGAATAAAATCATAAAAATTGTCCAAAGGACATCTAGTCCAAGCCCACCAAGTGTCACCCAAAATAAGGTGTAAGCCCTGATGTCCATATTGTTTCCAATAAATTGCATACAAAAAAATTTAGACAAGTGAGTAGGTAGGTCTAGAGGCCTACAGCACCAGTAGAATATGGGCTACTATGAAAGTCTCCACGTACAGCCACTACTGGTCCCTTCACACTGTGACTGATAAAAGCCAAATAAATTTTTAAATTGTTTTTTTTACAAATCTTATTTTATGAAGTGTCAATGGTTTCCTTTGCATTCAGGAAAATAAATTTTAGGTATTTCCTATCTAAAAGCTGTTAGACACCAGAATAGCACATCAGATTGAGAACTGAGAAATTCAATCTTGAGCTCAAGAAAAAGAGAGATTTTCAAGAGATTTACTCTCTGGAAGAGAAGGAGATAATGGTTATATGGAAAAGGGAGAATGAAAAATTGACTCCAAGATGCTTAGAGGAAGGAAACTAGGAGGAAGGCTGAGGTGTGCTTTGCAACTAATTCATTATTGACAAGGCTTTGCTGAGTGCACTGCACCGAGCCTCCTTGACATTAAGATTCAGTCTAGCAACCTATTACAGAAATTGGGTTGACATAATTTGAAAGTTTATCTGAGGTAAAACACATGGAAGACATTACCCTTCTGTGATACCAAGAAAAATCTACACACAAGGCATTAATTTCAAGCTGAGTTGAAACCCTTTGTTTTGATTTTGTCCCTGCTTTAAAATGTTTCCTGTCAATCTAAAATTAGCAACTCTGAACTCCAACATATTTTCTTCAACTGGATCTGTCAATGGGTAACATTTTTCGGAGATCTTTTGTTAATTGCAGAACTCAAGACTTTTGCTGTATAGTTATTCTCCTCTGCCTTGACCCTCTGCTCTTATCATGTAGAGCTCCCCATTACTTCTGACATATTAGATTGAGTGATTTACAGATTTCCAAGGAGTACAGTTTCTCAGGAATTTGCACTTGATTGCTTGGGTCTCAATTTATCTTATAGTGTATCATTGAGAATTTTATGTTATTCTTTTCAGCCCAACAGTAAAAAAGTGCTTTATTTAAGGGAAGTCTACATACACCACTATAGTACCAAGAAGGTCAAACAAAATTTCAAAAATTCCAAAATTTCAAAAGAGAACATTCAGAAACAACACATGTCTGATGTGGTCAGTAGAAGTTGGGCTATTGTGTTACAAGAGTCAGTGCTCCTGAAAATTTTCAGCCCCTATTGGCTTCAGTAGGAGTAGACAGACTTCAGTACTTTACAAGACAGCATAATTTTTCAAAAGACATCAATTGGACTTTAGATGTTCTTTCATTCACAATCAGTGAAGCTTTAAACTTGTATCCTTTGAGTAGTGTGAAAATTGAAGAGGATTCCCTTTTGCTACAAGAGTCTGAGGACCTCTTCTCCCAGATGTGGATCTGCCACTGGAAGATGCTTGGTATGAAAGTGCTATGTGGTGAACCACAGCAGACTGGGGTAACCAAGGAAAATGAGCAGTACAGGGTCTCATGGGTAGGGTTTATTTCAGCTATGCCTTTTCTGAAGTCTAAGTTCACAACTAACTATTAAACTTGCCATTGATTAAATATGACATGATGAGTAGCAGAGAGTATTTAGCAGGCTCTAGTAATTCAGAGAAGGCATCTTGTTACATGGACATCCAGGTTTGCTACTAGTCTGGATTACTTCTCCTTTTAGAATATGTGTAACAGCTTTACACTATAAAATAAAAGCACCCAGATTGCAGTACACTGTGGGTAGAATTCATGGTCCCTATGAAGATGTTTGTGTAATGTCTTTATCAAGAGAAAATCACTTGCGATTCAGAGCTTTTGAGACTTCAGTGGCCACAACAGACTAGCAGGTTGTAGAGAAAATCCAAAGTAATACAAATGTTTCCTGGTTACAGCCCTTTCTGATTAGTAATAGCGAAGCTTCCTCTCCCAAAAGTGAATAAAGGATGAGACTTTATAATTTTTAGGTTATTTGGGATTCAATTCTGTCTTTTTCACTGTATCACATTGTATTTTGATTAGTGTGAGCAGCTTTTATCTGGAAGGAACTGATTTGGTTTTGCATTGTTAAAAAGTGTTTTTCCTTGAAAAAGACAAGAAAACATGAAAATTCAAGTGTCATGCCCTAGTACTATGTATCCAAATCATTTTATCATCTGAGCTATTACTCATAATGGCAGTTAATGCCATTTTAAAGCTCATAAATTTCATTTGAATGCTTTTAAAGTACAGGTTTGAATGCCGACATTACAGAAGCTCCCACCAGAGGGATTGTCATTATATGATTACAATGTGATGTGAGCAGAAATGGTCTGAAATGCTCCAATCTCACCTAATTTTACTTTCTACTTAATTCATGAAAAGAACCTTGGCTAGGAATGATCAGAACTCACCTCATCTTGACAAATATTAAAACCCCAATCATTCTCAGGCACTTAAAACTTATTAAAAAGAAATCAAAAGAAATCTGTGGTTTATTTGTTCTCCAATCTCATTCAAAATTTGATTTAAATGGAATGCAATAGCCTAGATTATAAATGTTCCAAATCAAATCAAGGAGTGCAATATTCTGATATGAAATTCAGAAATGTCATTTAATAGTTATATTCTTTTTTAATATCTCAATAAGTATATTAAAATCAAAGTTTGCTGTTCTGATACTTTGAAAACAGCAAACTGGGAACGGGTGCAGTTTTTCTTGTCTGTGCTTCTCCTGATATGCTCTGAGTGAATTAAGAAGCACTTCAGACTGCAGGTGTGTTGTGCCATTCCCAGGATATGCATGTCTCTGCCTGCCTGCTGCGGGCTACTTGGGTATTTGCAAGGGTCATCACGTGCTGTAGTGAAACCTCCTGTTTTCATCTTTTGCGCAACCAAGTGAGGGCCTGTAAGTGCACTAGTGATGTTTATCACACTGTGTGACTGATGATTAACTGGTTAGGTGTTTCTGAACCTTCCAAGAGAAAATACTGCTGAATACTCCTTAAACAAAATCTAATGTTATCTTCACATCTTATCACTCATTTCAGGAATATATATGAAACTTAATAATCTTGTGGGTGATACACGAAATAACATTTGGTAAACTGGCTTCTGTTCAATATATACACCACCAAGTGCAAGGTAACAGTAGGCAGTGGGAACACACTCTTGAAATCAGTTATGCTGAGTGGGATGTAAAGTTCTGTCACACTAGAAACCCACCATGGACGTCCTAAATGCTGCTCTAATAAGGAAATTGATGTTGTACTGAGATATTTATTTTTCTGGATTTAGTGCGGTGGGTGTATTTAGGTCAGTGGCATTGACCTTGGATTGTTGTGGGTAATTTGGGTCAATGTAAATGAATATTCATGTTAAAAAATATTATTGTATCACATAGTCAAAGAAATAACAAGAACTATGTATTCAGGATATTAATATATAAAAAAGAATACTAGGAGGTGACTACAAAGTATGCATATAATTGCACAAAAAATTGCTGTGTGTAAATATGTGCTTTAATCTTATGGAAAGATAGCAAGAATCAGCAAACGAAAAAAGCAGAGAAATTGCATCCTAGACTCTTCTTTGAGTGTTAAATCCTGGTATGGGAAGTTATATTTTAGCTATCATAAAATATTTTCAGTACAGGGATAAATAAGTAAAATATAAGGGATAATCAAGTGAAACACAAGGGGTAATGACATAGTGATTGTCAGACTGGTCAGCCTTAACACTAAGTATTTGTTTTGCTTTTAATCTTGAAATATAATAATTTTATTTAAAGTAATATTTTCTCTTCTATCTTCATGCTATTGCAGAGCTACAGCTGTCTGTGAATAAAATGCCTGCTGTGCTGTCACATGTATAGAAAGGTGTGAAACTATGCTTGTTTTTACCACCTCATCTCAGGAAAAGTTCTGATACACCCTTTAAAAATCTTCAAAATCTCTGTTGGAAATCTATAATAAACTTAGTGCCCTATGAAAAGAATCACTAGGATGTGACTGTTTTTCCTCATTGATTTCCTTAATGAACAGCTTAAATAATTTAAATCAGGACAGACTCTCTACAATTATTTAAGTATTGCTAGATTACACAGGATAGGGAATTAATTTTCAACTTTGCAGTTATACATTTTAAGTCGAAATGTGGGGTTTGTCTGCATGTGTCAAGTACTGTTTCAAAAATAGGCCTGCAAGACCTACTTTTTTTTTTGTAAAATGCAGCTGAGTGACCATTCTAGCTCATTTGTGCATGTTCAAATACTAGAACTTTCTCACACAGAGAAATACAAAGGATAGAATAGAATGACAATTTTTAAACAGTTAAAACCCCCTCATAGTTCTATGATGCTGACCTATATTTCTTATTATCTGTTAAAGCACAAATGCTGTCACTATTCCCATCAAGTTTCATCACTATGCAACTACACTAAATTTCTCCACAATGCAGTTATCTCTCATCTATGTTGAACTCTTCATCACTGTCACATTCCAACCTGAATGAAAACATACAAATCAATGTTTCACTACAAATTCTTTGTTCTAAAAGTGCCATTCATCTTGTAATTAAGAGATAAATCCTTCTTCCCAGAAGGTAATCTGATAGGATTATTTGCATAAATCAAATGAATGTACTTCAGACAACTGCATGTTGGTGCATTTCATCTCAGAGTCCCAAGGATTTTCTCTTTAAAGTGTGTCATCATTGTGTCAGTGAAATCAAGATTTTTGTCTCCAACTCAGCCTTAATGAGAACAAGCAGAAAGAATGTAAGGTAAAGCACTGGTTTAGAAATTCAAGTGGAAAGAGTCCCTAAAGCTATGCATCTTTATATTTCTCAGTTTTATGCAGAGAAATTAATTACTCTCCTTGATCAGGTGGACATATTATGTGTTTTTAGATTTGCAAATAATGCAGAATTTGCAGTGTGACCAGATGGTTTGTGGATGGTTAGACAAGAGTCAAGTTTTTAACTTCTTCAGATGTAAACTGACCTTGCACCATAAGAAAGAACCCCCAAGCTGTATTTGGCAACCCCAACTTTTGGGTTAAATTAAAAAATTAAATTAAATAAGTTAAATTTAAAAATCCTGCAGATTAAACTGGTGTCGGGCTCACCTGTTTCCAGGCAAAGAAGCCAATATTGCACAAAACCCCCAAGATAATTTTGTCACCTCACTGTATTGCAGGGACTCATAAGCACCAGTCACTGCAGCAAAGGGACAGGGGAAACATTTCTGTGTGGCTGGTACTGCTGCTGCCTCTGCCATATGGCACAGGGTCCTTCCATTTTTCTGTCACAAATGATGAAGCTGTTTTCACAGTTTAATGATGCAACAAGGGATTTGGATGGGGGTTTTGGTTGGTAAAAGGGGGCCTCAGATGTGTGACAAAAATTAATAATGTATCTGAGCCCTTATTATACCAGATTAGATGGCGGGAGGTCGGCTTTTACATATTAATGTTTCATGAAGGGCTTATAATAGGATTTAGTATGAAGGGCACACAGACATATCCCCCTCCTCCCTTGTGTGCACATGAATGAAAATAACCTGTTTTATCACATTTTTAAAGAGACAAATAAAGCTTCTATACTACAGCTTCTGGCTACAGACTGCTATTAAAGATGATTGTTTTTAAGAAGTTCTCTCACAACTGGTGCTTGGGAAGAACTGTTACTTTCTAATGTCAGAGGTAGCTTATTCTATCTGTTTTGCTGGGCAGCATAAACCACTCCAATATTCATGGCATAATCCCAGCTTTGTTAGCACTATGCCCTTTTAAGCAAAAAAGGCCAGATTCAGAAAAAAAATCACTACATCCTGTCCATCAGTCTATCATTTATGAAGTCGTGAGCTGTTAGACTGGACTCTTCACAGGAATATGTCTGCAGCAGAGGGGTCAACAGAGTTATCAGAAAATTAGCCAATACTAGAGAAAAGTGAGAAAGATTATATATCTCCCAGAATAGCTAAACACTGGCATGTCTCCCTTCATTGGATTAATTTTCATCTAGTCCATTTCAACTGCATGAGCAGAAATAGAAATTGTTCCAAGAAGGGTAATCAAATTGATTACATACTGTAAAGATAACTAGAGTAAGATGAATATTATCAGGATTATTCAGGTTCCAAAGGTGACGAACAGGTGCCATAATACATATTTGTATAATAAATAGAAGTATAATAATGTAAATATTCCAAACAAGTGGCTACTCACAGTTCACAGTACAGGAGGTGATCAGTGACGCAGAGGGAATCAGGTGAAAAAAATGCAAACAATTATCACAATCTATAAAAATATAATTTTCAGACAGAAGCAAAAGCAGTGTTTATATTTAAATAAATTGAAGGCAAGCCAGTCATTATTAAGGGTGCTAAGTTTATAGCTTCCAAGCAAACCTCAAACAAGTACACTACAAGCTAAAATATTCTTTTCTGTGTTACTGAGAAGGACCAGTTTTGCGCTCAGTTGATCAGTACAAGTCCACAAATTTGGACTTTCAGAAATAGTTGGATACAGAACAGCAGTGACCCTCAAGATACTAAATGCAGAGAAGTATATTGACTCTATATGAGTTCTTGCATGATTGAATATAAAAATTTCAGGGTGTGACCCTGCTTGTTCAGATAGAAATAACAGGATCCAATCTAAAATTTGGATTTAATTTTGCACTCCATCCTCCCTTGTACCCAATCCTTTGAAACTGGTATGTGTAGAACTATTACCACATAATTTATATACAATTACACTGGATACTTTCCAATCAAGCTTATAAAGAAACACCTTATTTATTGGAATTTTATCATTGAAATGACATTTGATGATATATTGAAAATACATCATCATATCCAAATATGTCGATACTGTCAAATATCTTTGCTCCCAGTTATCTCCCAGGTCCTGAACATGCATGAATCACTACTGCATGTATAAGGTCTCTATCAGAGGTGAAAACACTAATCCTCTTTCAAACAAAACTCACATATGCTTCTGACATAGCAACTTGCAGGCACTTTCTCCAACTGGTATCCTTAATCACCTCTTTCTGCTTTAATATTTCACCCCCATACAATATGTTAACTGGATTTTATGCAGCAAAATTCTGTTTCAGTTGGTTGTATAAAAATACCAATATCACAACTGCTTTGCTCTGAAGAAATTTGTATTTTCTCTAAGCTCTAGATACAATCAGCTGTAACATGCGGCCCATACGTCACAAAACACCCCACAAAGCTATACAGATGTAGTTTCTGAGTCCAACATGGCAGTTATTCTCAGAACCAGCTCCATGAAGCATTTTAAAGTTATATATCTCTAAATCAACAGAGGCATTTGATCACAGGCTAAGCCATGGAACTCAGTAGGGTAATTTGAATGAGATGGTTTTGGTTTGAAACATGATCTAGAAGATTACATATTTAAAGAGCAAGCCATCCCAAAGCTAATGAGCTAGAAGGAATGAGTCAGACTTTTATCGAGACATATACGAGTATAATGAGTTGTAAAGTGAAACCACAGGTTTGAAAGATTCCCCAGTGGAATTCAAACAGGAGAGAGAGAATGTTGGTAGGGCCGTTAAATGAATGAAGAATGAAGATGATGAGGTGAGGAAGGGCTGGATTGCTTAGTGATGCAAAAGAAAGAAGGTAAAATTGCTATTGGGTAAACTACAGAGATTAAAACTGCTAAAATAAACCAGCATAGGTGCAGGGTATATTTTACAAATTAGAAATAACAAGCTGGAAAGGGCTGCCCTAAATAAGTAAGGCAAATGCTAACTACTTCTGAAATGGATCCTGATCTGCTTATGAAAGGATGATGTAATGTACTTGCTTGTAAGAACAACAATCAGAATGACCCAGGACATTTTTACATTCAGAATCAACTGCAATTGTGCTGTCATCCAGCAGTGCCCAAGCTTTTCAAAAAATACATACTGACATATTGAAACTAGGTTTGTGACCAGGCAATGGAAGGCATGGCCTAAAAAGTGTTTAGGGTCATGGTTTTACCTCTGTGAATGAGTGGCACTGGCAAGACTTAGAGAAAGCA
The DNA here is from genome assembly GCA_013400935.1 of Turnix velox. Lineage (NCBI taxonomy): Eukaryota > Metazoa > Chordata > Aves > Charadriiformes > Turnicidae > Turnix > Turnix velox. The sequence continues at coordinate 87,125 of VZTY01034376.1, forward strand.
CAAAACAAAAGGGCCTTTGTGTTACTGATGCTCATTAGTTTAGCCTCTGCATGGCATTTTACCCTAGTGCTTAATCCAGTGCTTGCCTGGTCCATTTTGCTGAAAGACCTGTGAACATTGTGGTATTTATTTGCCATCAGATCTGTCAGATCAAACCACAGCAATTTTAGGTCCCCAATGTGTTTATGTTCTGTGTCAAAGTTTTAGTTCTAAAATGGGCAGAGACACCCTTAATAAGAAAAGTGTTCACTGGCAGCTCAATGCCTGAAATTCATACATATGTTCAGTCACTGCATAACTGAAAGGAAAAGTGAGTTAAAAAGGATGATCACAAATTGTCATCAATACCAACATTTCCAGAAGGAAGGATTCTGAAAAATCGCTGTATGCCCACAGGCATTACAGTGAGCTCCTGGCCTGGTTCTCAATGGGCATTAAGTTCTACTGAAAAGATTAAGCATTCAACACAGCATTCAGCTTTGCAGCTCCTCTCAAACAAGAAACTCTTTGCATTGTAAAAAAAAAAAAAAAAAAATTATCAGGTACATGCTGTGTTGTTGGCCTTTTGTAGGAGGTAGTGTGTCAGAGATGAATGATAGGAGCCAGAGTAAAATTTTAATAAATGTTAGAAATCTTGAGCTGACAGAAAAGTCTAAAAATCCACTTTGTGTGATAGATTTTCAGTTGCTCAGAGCTGCTCCCACACTGGGACTTTCCCAAACAAGAGCTGTCCAAGAAAGAACATCACAGGATAACAAAAATGAGTTCATTTTTATATGTGTTTGATAAAACAAGCCTTCAACATGCTGTATTATCTACAAGGAAAATGAATAGCAATAATAATCTCATCAACTTGAATAAAAATAAATTTAATTTTAATTTTATTTCCAGACTATGCTGGGAAATGTTTGCAAGAAAAAAGTTTTCACTCATCTTTAGTTTCTGTTCTTGCCAGAAACTAGGAATAATATTTTATATTTGTTTACAAAGCATGTATTCAATGGAGATACTTTACCCAACAAAAATAAAGTCCTCTATAAGATGAACAGTATTAGAGCAAACTGTGAAGTGCAGAGGCCAAATGTCCCAGAAATGAGCACAAGCAACATTTTCCATAGGTTCCTTTTAGCATTCATAAAAATTACTTTATAAGATTTTAATTGAATTCATTGTAGCAGTCTGAAATGCCTTCACATACCTCCCTGTCTCCTGCCATGACTCCCTAGAAAACAGATAAAACAAAGTTTCCTATTCTGTAGGTAGGTGTTCTATAAAAGAATGGTCTTTTTGGAGGTGAAAACTGAAGTGCTGAATGAATTTAATTTTCTATTAAAGCCATTGAAAACTTCTTTAGATTTTTATGAAAAGTAGTGTGAAACCTTTTATGCCTTTATAGTTTTGAATGTAAATCTATTGAAGGATCTACAGTCCTGTTTTGTAGTTGTCAGTGACAATGCCTACTATTCTTCATTTTTTATTTTAGTGACATATAATTTGTAATTGATTAGTGGAGCATATATTTGAGCATCTTAAAACTACAGTATTTTCTTATTTTCTCCTTAAAAAAATGTTTTTAAAATTCTGTTTTGAACATACAGAATTACTCTTTGATTTTTTTTTTTTTTTTTTTTTTTTTTGAAGGATAAACTTTAACTAAAGCACTTCATACACTGTAGAACAGATGTATTATTTGGTTTCCAATACAATTTCATTTTTACCAAGTGGAACTGCTTATCTAGAGAATAGAGATACAGACAATTGTGGAATTTTTCAATTATATTAAAAATATTACATAAATATAAATACATGGGATTCAGACAGCTGAGGAACTGTCTACTCCTCATAGACACATGAAAAAATTTTTAGGTTAATGGAATCTCTGTGGCAATTTTCACTCCCAATCACCAGGGTAAAAGGATGCTTCCAACCAGGATCCCTTACTTTCAGGTATCATATGTGTAACCCAGTACATCCCCCATCTGGCATTCAGCATTTGGCATGCATCCCTGCTCCCACTGTTCTAAGTTCACTTTTTCAGCTGGCACTTCTTCCAGCCGACTAACAGTATCTATAAAGCACTTTCAAGCAGAATACTCATGTAATATGAATTGCCTGGACAATGGGGCTGCACAGATGCAGAGATTAGAAATCCAGAGATGAAAATAAATACATTTCTTTTACTGTAGTTTGTCCCCAAAGAGAAAGATGAGCCAGCTGGCATGAAATCCGAAAAGATTAATTCCCCCTGAAACCTCATTCCATTCTCAGCATTTTTCCTGAATTGCCAGAGTCATTTCCTTCCTCTGCTCCCATCCCAAATGTCTCTTAGTCAAATATGATTTTGCTATTATTACTACTTGTATTACAGGAGGACTAAGTCACAGCTCTTGACCTTCAGATAATGCCAATGTCAGTATAACACTGAGGATCAATGTTAGATTCTGTCTTTTGGGACTGAGTCTACTCAGTCTAGAAATAGAAATGGAGATGGAAAGCATAATTTTCTGTTTCAGCGTATTCTGCTGGTCACTTCTGAGTTCCAGGCCTCACCTTTTTTTTAACTCAGTGAGACACTACTATCATATTTATTAATTTCTTTTCTATATATGGTTATCTTCTTATTTATATGGTTATGCCAGTTGCTGATTTACTATCAGAAAGGAATTTTCCCCAAGTCTGAGGACTGCTGAAGGCCCACTGTGACATTTTACTTCCTACCTAATGCCAGATGGCGATGTCATTGACCTTTCCTGCTGTGTCTCTTTGTCATACTGTAGTTTTACCAGAGTTTAACTTCAATCTGCTGAAGTTCCTTATTTGTGCTATGGCATCAAAACATTTTTTGTGGGATTTGTGAGTGTGTCCAGCATTAAAAGGATGTTTGGGGACACCTCCAAGTGAAAATTGAAAAGCAGGGTTTCATGGAGTTCCTTGGCTGGTCTCAGCTCAAGGGATACCTTGCAGCAAGACTTGGCTGACTATGTAAGAGATGTGAACTCTAATGCTGTTTGTGCTTTCCACAAGCCCATGCCACTGCATAAAGCATTACTAAAGAAATGATAACAGAGCATGGCAGCTTTAGGACTGTGCACCCTTTTAGTGCTATACCTGTTTGTTCAAAATGATATCAGAACATCAAGAAAGCTAACAGATACATGTATAAAACATGCAATGGGGTGTGGAAATAGAACCATATACCAGTAGTCTGTTCGGAAGAAGAATTTAGTATTTATAGTGGTGAAATAAATGTTAGAAGACAAAAGAGCACAAAGGAGAAATACTGATTTATGGATGTGCATTGAGAGGTGCAAAGCAAATGTGGGAAGATGTATTTGCCTGAAGCACTAAAATAGGTGTGTGCTGAATGCATGGTGCTGCTTTTACTATGCAGTCAGGAAAAAAAAAGTAATTTCTGACAAGAAGCAGATTTTAATTTATTCTACCCTTAAGTCCATAGATTTTGGGGTCAAAATCTGATCTGTTTTTGAGATGGCCTAATGAAGTGTAGTTTAGAGAGACAATTGACTTACAAGTGACATTGTGGAATTATATCATTATTTGCTCCTCAATGTAACCAAGTATTCACTGGTAGTTGTGTAACTAATAGAGGCAAGATTTTAATTTGGAAGATGCATGTCTCTGATCACTCCTTAAATTGCATTTCCCTTCTTCTTCTAGAAGGGAAAGACTCAGGAAAACAGATTTAGTGGGCATAAGGGCAAAAGCAATTCTGAGAAACCACAGCTTTTGGTTGTGGCAAACAAAAGCTGATTTCATATATAGAACTGTAAATTTCCTATATGAAACAGTTATATACTATAACAACTTTGCAAATCTTGTCCTTAGAAAATGATGACATTTTAAAACATTTTCTCTTGGCATGATTTTAGCAGTAATAGTGGTTTAGAAAGAGTTGCAGTGGTTCACATTAGCTAAGAAACTGCTCCAGTAAATCTATGCACAATCATAAATTAAGAATCACATTTCTGCATTAGGCATTTAGCTAGATATCTCTCCAGAAAGGAAACTGGAAAGGCAGCAAAAGAAGCAGTTTGTTATTCCTGTTTACAGGCAAATATAGATTCTCCTAATGAATGTTTAGAACAGTTACAGTCTTCACAGTTTGCTAACAGCAACATCTAACTTCTTAAAAGGATTTATAAAAATTACAAGAATATCTCCCATGAGTTTTGGGCCCTACTCGCTAATAAACGAAGTATAAAAGTAAATGAAAACCAATTCACCATGGTGCTTTTTGTGAACATATATAAGGGTATTAAAAAATAAAGAAATGAATTGCATGTGCTTTTGGAGTGAAAACTTCCTCATAAAGAAATTAAGAGTAAAGACAGAATTCATGCCAAAATAGTTCACATGGTGCAACACAAACCAGTGCACCAGTCAGTCCCAGTGAATGTATTGAACATGTTGGCAAACAAAGCCAGAAATGTGCTGCACAGCCAGCTAGATCTTGTTTAACATGAGATGAGGATCATAGGGAACACAATGAGGACCAGATTTAGAGCTATTTAACAAAGCTTCCTTCCTGTGCCAATAAGTATTTTTTCTATTGCCCTTTAATATTTGTCAAACAGAGGTGAAGCATCTCCAGTTTGCTCTTTAAAGATTTGTGTCAGGCTGCAATTTGAAACAGAGAATGTGAAACAGAGATGTCTTTGAGGAGAATTTTTTTTTTGTCTTGAAACCTATCCCTGCATCCTGCTTCTTCAGCCCAAGGTCTGTTTCTCACTAACTTATGGCACTGCACCAGTATCTGAACACATGCTAAGGGTAAAGGTGTCTGTAAAATCAGTTCCACATCAGATAAAGTAATGTCATATGGTAAGATATCTGGAGGATTTATCTTAGCATTTCATGGTTTGGTGGCAAGTTATTACTACTGGATTCATCCCTTTGTATTGTTCTACTGAAAGGAAAATAAGGAGGGAAAAGGATTATATCCACAATGAAGAAGTGAATGAACATTTAAAAAAATATATAATGATGCTAGAGAAACAGCTTCCTCTTACAATTGGTAGATATTAATTGAATCACAGAATTTTTAGAATGAGTTATCGCTTCAAGATTATTTAGATCCTGTAATATGATTTATTTGAAGCAAACCCTGGGATGCTCTTGGAATGAAAATGAATAATATTCAATGAGTAGCCTCTGAAAATCCAGTAGAAAGAATTATGTGTTTCCTATGGATGTATATTTCCACACTGATTAATTCTTGGGCCTAAGAAAATCCCATCTTTGTTTGAAATTCTTCCTGACTCTCTGGCATTTATAAAAATGTGTTCTCATCTTCTTTATAGGTAGTGAATGCATGGTGCCATTTCCTTACAACGAAAGCTCTGATGAGAATTTCTGTTTTACTTTTAGCATTTCTTCTAGCAAATAATTTGGAGTCCTAATTCCTCATTTCTCAAGAGGATGGAAAATTTAATAGAATTTGATTGAAATTAATATGAAAATTAACTTAAGGAAAGTGGGGATATATGGGCAGAGCAAGATTTTTACCTGTGACTGCATAAGATGTTTTTCCTTAGGAAATTATGTTAAATAGATGTCTATGGCCATACTTGTGTGCTGGGTCATATCAGACAGATTATTACACTGGATGGAAGAAAACACCAATCCAGTCCACAATTTAATGTATTCCCTACGTAAATACCATATGTTGTAACATGTCTGTATTGGTATGTGGGCTTGTAATTGGAAAAAAACACTGAAATTACATCCTTTGCTTTTATTTTTCCCCACCTTTGCAGAGTGTTTGGTGCTGCTATACTGCTGACATCTTCCCTCAACATGTTAATCCCTTCTGCAGCCAGGGTGCACTATGGATGTGTCATCTTCGTTAGGATCTTGCAGGGCCTTGTAGAGGTATGGAAAAATCCTGAAGTAACCACTATGTGTTAGAGACGCTGTTTAGCATTTAATTAGCCAGTGTAACACTTCAGGGGAAAATAAAAATTGCTTTCATTTCATTATTGATTTTAGATGTAATGCATTTTGGTGCATGAATTACAGCTATTTGATTGTCCTTCATCTGAAGTTTGATTTTTCTTTATCAAAATTACTTAACAAAATTTTCCTGGTGATATATATATTTAACACTAAAGTTTCACTGAAATCCTGTGCTGTACAGGGTTTATACTGCTGCCATTCTCAAAAGTTGTTTGCCGTCCAGCCTCACAGATTACACAATGAATAAAGAATTAAGCTTCCATCGTAAGCCCTGACCATGCCCTTGTTGGTATGAATGGGAGTTTCATTATGAGTTAAGAAAGAAAAAAAATTGAGCCTGCTTTCTACCTTTATTTGTTTGCTTTATTCTTTACGGAAAGACAGATGTTTAAGTCTGGGTCTTAGTTTCTGAAGGCTACATACTTCTGTTTGTTGCATGGGCTGATTTTAACTCATGGGCTTTATTGTATAGAAAGACTCCAAGAGAGAGTGCAGAATGTGCCTGAAATTTTGGCAACCGGCAATCAAGTTTTTAATGTAGATATCTAATAAACATAGATCCATCCAGTTAGGAATATACAGAGGTGTTTTTGACTGCAAAGGAGAGTGGAACAGAAATTAGTGGGTAATTATGAATAAAGTAGCTATTTGAGACCCACTAATTTCTGTGATACCCTTCAAAAGATCTGTGAATGAAAAACACCTCAAAGAGGACCATCTGAAGAAGGTTTACAATGAACCATGGCAATCTTAAGTTTTCATTTTTATGCTTTTGAAAAACTAACAAAATATTGAAATGAACAAGTTGGTTGTAGGATTTTCTTTCAAAATAGAAGCATGTGTTTGACATCCTTTTCAGTACATCTAGCTTAATAATTTCAACATTTAACAAAAGTTATTAATTTTCTTGCATAGGAAAAAAACCAAATTAAGAGAAAAATTATTCTACACATTCTATATGTGTATGCATATATAATACTAATTTTTAAGTGTGAATTTTCTAAAAAAACCCCTGTATATTTCATATTGAATTTGTTAATATTTCAACACTGCAAGACACCATGATTTCTGTGTAGTTTTCCTATCATTAATTCAAACTCTGGTTTTGAAGAGAGGCTTAAAAATAATTGGTTTACAATTAAGTCAACTAATAGCCAATTATTTAAGTGCTCAAGAAGGTTCATTAAAGATAAAGGTAGTGAAAGACTTTTAACACTATATTTTTTCTCTCTTTTGATCATATTTTCTAGTTTTAGAGCAGGGGAATTGTAATCTGTATTCCTAAATTATATTTTAAATGTTAGAACAAAAGATTTTGGAAAGCAACCAAGACTGAGGGTTGGAGAAATGAGTCTAGCATTAGACAGACTCTGGAGTGTCTGTGTTTTCTTCCTTCCTTTGACTTGAGTACACATGCATTAAGATTCTTTATTTTTAATTTTTTGCAATTCTTTCCTGTAAGGGGGAACAAAAGGAAAACTATGTTTTATATCCTTCCATAATGTCTCTTTAATGATTTGTAATAATATAAAATAAACTAAATCCACTTCAACTTTAACAGAAATGGAAGTTTTTCTGTGGCTGTGCTCAGACTTGACTATAGAAAAGCATTCACATTGTCTTGTTTGTAGTATTTATAAAAAATAAATTAGGCAAAGATAATGAGCTGAGCTGAGTGACTGATCATCATTAGCTAACTTGTGGCATCCCCTTTGCCCAGGGGGTCACCTACCCTGCCTGCCATGGTATTTGGAGCAAGTGGGCCCCCCCATTAGAAAGAAGTAGGTTAGCAACCACTTCCTTTTGTGGTAAGTAACTTCTTGTTTCTGTCTTTCTTGGATTTGTAACATAAAAGTATTGTGATACTGAATTTTTCTCCCTTTTCATCTATATGTGTCTTGTTTTTTTAGGTTCCTATGCAGGAGCTGTTATTGCAATGCCTTTAGCTGGAATTCTAGTGCAATATACGGGGTGGTCTTCTGTGTTCTATGTGTATGGTATGCATTTTCACTCCTCCCACTCCAGTGATGTACTACCTTACTCTACACTTTATAAAAATGTAGAAGTTACTATTAAGATGCCAAAATAAAGGGGGTCTGTAGAGCTAAAAATACAGTCTAGAGAATAGGATAATGAAAAAACAGAATTTAAAGGAGAGAGTAGGGAATTAAACAAGAAGAGAAGTAGCTTATTGTAAAGCCTTCATCACTTCTAGAACAAGTAGTACAAAGTGCTATCCAGGTCTATAGAATCTCAGATCATGAAGCATTTATAAAACTGTAATTTTAGAATACCTGTTCTGACTGAGATGTCCTTATTTTTATTTGAAGACCTACATAAATTCATTCACACTAGTTGTGCTACCTCGACTTACACTGATGGAAAAAAGCCTTCAAAAGGAGCTCATTCTGCACAGTAAAACTGATGTCAGTTAGGAGGAAATCTTACAGAAATCAGATAAATTACTCAAGAAGTACATTGCTACGTTGAAAACAATACCACAGTCTTATATTTTGCAGGCAAAAAAAAATGCAGTTAGCAAACAACAACAAATTAAGGCCACTGTGCCTTAAATCCATTAACAGTCTGGTGAAATGAAATGGAAGGTTTTCATTCCATTACTTTGTACAAATTGATTTTAAAATATCAGTGAACATTCACTGTGACCCAGCTTGGCATGTATTTTGCTCAAACACTGTTTGCAAAATCTGACTCTCTATTAGAATACCTTAATTGAATTTAATTGAACAAGTGCTGCTTAAATTTCTTATGATTATTCACAACTTCTTTTTTTTTCCATGTTTACTGCTTTACTCTGCCTCTTTTTTAAAGTCTTTATTTCCATTCCAAAGGGAGCTTCGGTATAGTCTGGTACATGTTTTGGCTTTTGGTTTCATATGAGAGTCCTGCAAAACATCCTACCATCACAGATGAAGAAAGGAGATACATAGAAGAAAGCATTGGAGAGAGTGCCAACCTCCTAGGTGCAATGGAAGTAAGAACATCACTTAGACACTTGTTTCCTATGGGGCAGTAGTAAAACTCAAAAAACCCAAATAGAAAAAAAAATAACCAAAAAGTCTTCTCCTTTAAGACAGAAAAGTATGTTTCACATAATTTAGTTTTTATGGGGGTAGGACATCTGGAAACTGATGGATTTCTATGTGTATATTGCTTTTTCACAAAGAGAACCATAGAATCACATAACAGTTTATGTTGGAAGGCACTGTTAAAGGCCATCTAATGCAGCCCTCCTGCAATGAGCAGGAATATTTTTCACTAGAACTAGTCGCTCAGATCTCCATCCAATCTGACCTGGAGCGTCTCCAGAGATAGGGAATCTCCCACTGCTTTCAGCTTCCTGTGCCAGTGATTCACCACCTTCACTGGAAAATATTTCTTAAATCTGTAAAAAGGTCTCTAGTTCTTCTAGCAGATCCCTCATTGAATTTATGCCTCTTTTTCCACTTGAAGGTACAAAAAACACTGACAGCTACCTGAGAAATTTTCCTTTATTGAGACTATCACTCTTCAGTATGTTTTTGAATAGGTCAGATCATTGGTTCTTGGCTGAATTCAACAATAAACCATTTTTCTATTCGTAAAAAAAAAATGATGCAGATTAAATAGAGAACTGTAAATATTGCATGGTCATTTCTTTGATAGCTGACATTTTTTGGAGTTCTTGAGGTATGCCTGGGAGTATGTTTAGAAGCAGTCAAGAGTGTTCATGGTTTTTTATAAAGTGCTTCTGAAAATCATAGGGGATATGAGTTCTTTCAAAAAATTTCTATGGAATTGTCACCTGGACTGGATAATTTCTGTCTAATTTTTATTAGTGCTTTTTAATTAAATATATATTTTGGAAGTTATTAATTTGTATCAATAGTTCAGTTGCTTCTAAGATATTTAGGTTGAAATTTTTCCCATAGTATCAAATTGGCTTTTCTGTTTGGCTTGTCATTAATTAAGTCTCTCTGTTATTCAAGTGTAATTTAATAGGTATACAGGGTATTGGATATATCTAATATATGGGCCATTTTTGTCTGAAGGAAAGCTGTTATTCAGATCAACACTAGACTAAATTCAGCCTGTAGCCTTGCTGAAGTGATTTTCAAATATTCATCTGGATCTGGATCTTATATTTGGATCAACACAGATGGGCAGAACCCTGGGCTCGAGGAGAGGCACTGGGACTCAGCAGGATTGTAGCTCTGCCCATCTGTCATTTGCTTTTTTTTCATGATGCAGTTCATTTAAAAAATAAAATAAAATAAACAAAAATACATTGACCAAGCAGTTCTAGCAGGGGCTTGATTTAAAAAAAAGTGTGCAGAACGCTGGGATTAAGATTAGAATGCTACAATACAGGCTAAAAATAAATCAGGATGAAATTTTTGTAGTTACAGTATAAAATCTGACTGCTGCCTTAGATACAGTAAAGGCATATTATTATAAAGGCATATTATTATTTTGGATTTAGTATGTTCATGTTTAAATGATGATAATGGCATTTGTACATGAGTGCTGTGATCCAGTTTAGTATCACTGAATTTCTCAACTTGTGCATTGGTAGTAATTTTTGCTTGATTATGTTTTCAAATCTTCATCATGCCAACATGGATGTACTTCATGGTAGTTAAAGTTGTCAGAATTCAGACCCATAAACCTCTGCATACACAAGCTTTTTGGAGCATAGTTAAAAAAAGAATAAATGGGAAAAGGGAAGATAGATAATTATCTAAATGTTGACTGGAACCCCCTTTCTATGTTTCAGAAATACAAAACTCCATGGAGAAAATTTTTTACATCTATGCCAGTCTATGCAATAATCGTTGCAAACTTCTGTAGAAGCTGGACTTTTTACTTACTGCTTATTAGTCAGCCTGCTTACTTTGAGGAAGTCTTTGGATTTGAAATAAGCAAGGTACGTAAAAACAATGTAGAGGTTTCATCTTGGGAAGGTAAGAATCAGAGATGAATTTGTGGTACTTATTAGGAGAAGGAAGAAAAAAAGTGTTCTGTGTCTTTATCATGGCTTTCAGTTTAAGAATCCCCCATGTGACCTCCGAAGTTACTCTTCCCTTCACCAACATATAAAAGGGAGGTAACAACAATGACAAAGGACTGACTGTACAGGGAAATGTGAAGGAAGGGTGAGATTTAGCAATAGTTTACTTGGGACCATGTTGCAAGAAGACCTTTGGTAAAAAGCTTGAAACCAGACATGCATGGTATCAGAAATTTGTTGAGACACCCATTACGCTTCTATCCCTGACATCCCTGGGGATGCAGGATCCCACTAAAACTGTTAGGAAAGCATTGACAAGTTGTTTCATTTCTTCAGGTGCTAATTTTAGGAAGGATAGCAGAGTAAATCACCTTTTGATATCCCCTTTACTGTGGCGAGAGTTTCTCTCCCTTTTTCACTTATGAAGTAAATGAGATGATGGTAAAATATGAGAACTAGGTGTGATCGCAGATTCCTCATAATTCAGATGAATTTTGAACCAGAGCTCTGATGTAAATGTCAAACAAGCTTTCAGAGTGTACGGGAAGCTTTCTGCAACTACTGATGGAAGCCTGTGCTTTTGGGAGACCTATATTCTTCTGATGTTGTTCTGTTGTATGACATATTGTCATTTTAAATGATGGAATAAGTGACAACTACATTCAAAAGTGTTGCCATATTGTGGAGTATTATCAAAATTATGTAATGCCATTCTGCATATGAAGATGGACTTCCACCTTTAGCTGGTGTTATTTTAAGAGGCTTAATCTGATCCTTTTGCTCTAGATTTTTCTTAAAAGCACGTTAAGAGAAATGTAGAGCTTTGTAAACAATGACAGCAAAGTCAGTTTTCATCACCTGGGGATGTGGATGCTCATAAATTAATAGATATTTAGTCAGGACAGCAACAAAGTAGTAACTGCAATATCATAGTTAATACACAGCTTAGTGGGAGAAACATCTATTAACAAGAAACTAGGCTAGCACAACAGAGCTACTGCAGTGAAAACCACCATTTCACAACTTTAATTAAAGAGTAGAGAAAACTTACTTTCTTTAGTTCTCATAGAGTCTACCACTCTGCAATCTAATGCAACTCAAGTCAGACATAAGACCAGCTGATTCAGTTCAGACAGGAATTATGCAAAAAAGCCCTGTGCTTAATCACTTTTTCAGATAAACACAATAACCAGAATTCCCTATTAGAACAAAATGCCACATGTACTAAACAGAACTATATGCAAGACAGATAATTGGCAGGAGATAGGAGCTCATGATGTCCTCATACCAATCTCCTGCTCTGAAGGAATGGTCTTCAAACATACTATATCTTGGAACAGTCATTGCAAAATTACTGTGTCTTACTTTGTTACTGTGTAAAGCATTTTGAATATTGCCAATGGATATTTAGTATGTTATCTTTACTAGACACAGTCTCTCAGACATTTCTTTTGCTCATGTGAAATTCAAAGCTTGATGGATGGTCAGAAATCAAAGGCAATTGGCTGTTGTGCACCTGAGGATGATCCACAGGGAATCCATCCAGGCAGGTTTGCTGAGCAAACACACAACAGAAACAGAAATATAGCAGTTCGGTTCAATACATTTGATCATGAATCTTGCAAAAAGAAAGGTAAGAGGGGCTGTAAGACAGAGAATAAAATCCATTATCTTATAAACTATGAAAAATATCACTAAGAATTTTTGCAGCATCAGAGGTTGTTAAGAAGTGTATCTCCTTCATAAAATACAATGGCAGCTTAAGGTCACAAGAGTTGTTCATTTAATAAATCAAACTAAGGGTTTTGGTTAATAAGAAATTGAAGGCAAACAATTAATTGATAAATACTTCAGTAAATGATGAATCAATTTTTCTTATTGTTTATATGCTGCTAATTCCTATGATTATTTTAGGTGGGTATCTTATCTGCCGTGCCGCATTTAGTGATGACAATTATTGTTCCTATTGGGGGACAAATTGCAGACTTTTTGAGAAGCAAGCAGATTCTTTCAACTACTATGGTGAGAAAGATAATGAACTGTGGAGGTAAGTCATCCTATTTTATTTAAACACTTCTTTTTATTATTGTATTCAGATTCAATGTCCATATGGTCTGCTGTCTATAGTAAACCAACAAAGTTCATGGTTTTATATACTTAAACCCCAGTACTTTTTGTATTTTTCCCTATTATAGATGTAATTGCTAAATAAAAGTCAAAAAACCTGTTCCTATTCCTGGTTCCAATATAGATGTTTGGTATTTGAGAAGCCATTTAGACTGTTTAAGAAATAGATGAGACTTTTGGGGGCAATTTGTGTGCCTTTGACTGTTCACTGAGTCTCAGCTCCTCATCCAAATGCCCTCTGCAGTGAGTGTAGCCCAAACAACTATCTGGGATTGTAAATCTGACTTCTGAGAGGTTAAAGTCATATAAACTGGTTGCAACAAGGACTACAGAAGCCATAATCAGATGAAGAGTATGGTATACTCCCATTAGCATTAGATGAAATGACCAAACCACAAACATTCCTTTTAATCTCAAAACTGAGGAAATTACAATAAATTAACATACAAGGAGTAAAGTAAGGATAATTTGATATAGCAAGTAGATATGTATTTTTTAGGGATAAAAGAAGTACCAGATTATATTCCAGTCTGAGGTAATGGTTTGCCTGTTTCTTCCTATGAAATATTACCATATGCTATGGCCTGCAATATTTTAGAGGGAATGAAATCTGATGCCTGGTTTTGTTTATGATTTCCCCAGGTTTTGGTATGGAAGCAACTCTCCTCCTGGTGGTGGGATATTCTCATAGTAAAGGAGTGGCTATTTCGTTCCTAGTGCTCGCTGTAGGCTTTAGTGGATTTGCCATATCTGGTAAGGTTATATTACTGGTACTAGTAAGTATTCTATCTTAAGAGACAGAGCACTTCATTTGGATTTTGTTTATTGATAGCAACTAAAAAACCCTCAGAGTTCCAAATATATGAACATTACAAAGGGAAGTATTTCAATCTTTTCCATATTCATTGCAGCAAATAGACCTTCTTTCAGTGAGGTACACCACAGATTTTTCTTGAGAATAAACACATAGCAGAAATGGACTGATATTATATTAAATGTCTTTGTTTAAATATAGGCATTTTACATTTTCTTCCACTGTATATTAGTTAATGGTTTGGTAGCATAGCATTTTATTATTTCTTTGGGGCCTAATTGCTAGCAATCTTTTTCTGATTTAAATTTCACCTCTTCTCCTCTCCTGCTGACATATGAACCCTTCGCCTTTCCCATGCTCATGTCACCTGGCCTTCCCTTGTTCTCCCACTGTGATCTTCGTATCCTCTCCCATGCTGGCTCCTTATGTCTAAAACAGGCTCTCTTTTCTTTTGTGCCATAAATCTGAACTCTCCTTACTCAAATCTATCCTAAATTCCACGTGTTCTGCAAGGTATTCTAGTGTTCACAGCTTGAAGTGTGATTTGCCCATACTCTATCTGTTGTTATCCATCTCATGCTGCCTGCATTTCCCCTTTTGTTATCTTGTACAAAAAGTTTTGGTTTCTGTTTTCACTTAAATGCTTATTTTGGGGACAGTGTGTTCTGCTGCTTTGGGGACCCATGTGTTTTTTCTAAGATTATCTAAATAGTCAACACTAAATGTTAACAGAAAGAAGCTGCTTGAAATGCAAGAGAGAAAATAAATAATCATAAAAATGGTTAATAAATCTATTACAGATACTGTCTTTTAATAAGATATGTGATGGGAGGACTAGAAACAATGGATGTAAATTGGAAGGGGGAAGATTTAGACTTGACATAAGAAAGAAATTCTTTCCAGTGAGGGTGGTGAAACATTGGAAGAGGTTGCCCAGAGAGGTTGTGGATGCCCCCTCTCTGGAGGTGTTTAAGGGCAGGCTGGACAAGGCACTGAGCAGCCTGATGTAGTGGGAGGTGTCCCTGCCTGTGGCAGGGTTGTTGGAACTTGATGATCGTTAAGGTCCCTTCCAACCCAAACTATTCTATGATTCTATTTTCTCCTTCATTTCACTACATCAGAAGAGAAGGGAACTCCCTTCTGCTGAACTGTGGTACAAGAAGAAAAATGCAGGCAATAGGAAAGGGAAATGGTACAAGCTGTAAGAAGAAGTAACATGGTGATAAACGAACTTTCTCCCTGCCTAAATATCTTCTGTATTATCTATTTCACACAGGTGACTGTGATCCTTTTAAAAATCTGCAGTTTTGAGATGAAAATACATTTGGTATCCTTTTGTAAGAAGTTTTTAAAAGAAAATGAGACCTCAGAGTCTATGCAGGAATATTAAACCACTAGATGACTTCAGAGAAAAAGAAATGCAATTAAAAACCCTGAATAGGTCATAGTAAAATTGTCAAGTGATAGCATTGCTTTTCAGAACTGAAGTAATGCTCTGCATTTGGTATGAATGTTCGCTGACCTTTGTATTGCAGGCTTCAATGTCAACCATTTAGACATTGCCCCGAGGTATGCCAGCATCTTAATGGGGATTTCTAATGGAGTCGGGACCTTGTCTGGGATGGTTTGCCCTATAATTGTTGGAGCAATGACAAAGAACAAGGTAAATCTCAATGTAGTTTTCAGATCTTTCAGTTTAGTACTATTGGTTTCAAAGGAAAAGACCTTTCCATAGTACATTTTGCTTGGCTATGTGTATTAGTCTGGCACCTCCAGGGAATAGCATTCAGGAACTTGCAAATTTGAAACATGCTTCACTATATACTCACTAGGTCAGTGCTTTTGTAGGCTAGTGAATAGTAATTTTTCAAAGGAAGATGATTATAAACAATTGGAAACCCGACACTTAGGTATTTTAGCTGTGCTGACTACCTCAGCCTCAATCTCTAATTTAAATCAGCTCAGAAGAGCTAGATAAATCTATGAACTGGTCTGATTTAGCAAATTTCTTCTTTACAGACCCGTGAAGAGTGGCAGTATGTCTTCCTCATTGCTGCTTTAGTCCATTATGGAGGTGTTATCTTCTATGGCATATTTGCTTCAGGAGAGAAACAACCCTGGGCAGACCCTGAACAAACAAGTGAAGAGAAATGTGGCTTTATCCATGAAGATGAACTTGCTGAAGAGACAGGGGACATTACTCAGAATTATGTAAATTATGGTACCACCAAGTCTTATGGTGCTACAACCCAGGTCAATGGTGGCTGGCCTAATGGCTGGGAGAAAAAGGAGGAATTTGTACAAGAGGAAGTACAAGACTCATACAACTACAAGGGAGGAGATTATTCATAACAAACCTAAACATTGGTTATATTTTGTAGTGTTTGTGATTAAATTCATTGTGATTGTTTGCACACAGAAATAAAATGTGGTATAAACATGTAAACACATATCAGAAAGAAAGGTCTTACTGTAAAAAAAAACATACATCAAAGTGCAATCTGTATGAGTTGTGACATGTCATCACTTTCATTAGGTTATATTCGTTCTATAAACATTAGAGTTTTAAGGGTTTACTGGTCAAAACCATAGAGGCAATTAGATACTTACAGTATACAAGAGCTAAAACTCATAAATAAGGATTCAAGCACAACTAAGCAACCAAGTTGGCACATCTAATGCTCTTTATAGGAAGCCAAAATTACTTGATGATTAAAAATGCACTTATATATTTGTTACACTGTATTGAAAGAGATTGTGTTAAATACACGTGTTTACTCAGTGCAATGTAGGAATTGTGTTTAGTCTAAGGCAAGATCTTTCTTAAAGAAGAAAGACTGAGTCCTAGGCACTTAAAGAGGGTTGATCCAGTTCCTTTAATGGTAATTGTATCAAGCCTGAAGAACAAATAGGGCATATTGTATGTTTATCGTGATTACATGCTGCAGGCTACTCTGTGATGAATAAAGGAATTATTTAGGAGTTTTATACTGAATGTTTGGGCACAAATTCTTATTTCTGTTCTTTGCAGAATGTTATGAAGTTATAGGCATTGTCTTGTTCTTCCCTGCATTTATCAACTATTATAAAAATATATATACAGTTCAGTCTGATTTTCAGATGGTCAAATTCCTTTATCAAAAAAAAAAGCTTTATCATTTTATTCTTTACAGCTTTCTACTAGTGTCTTTAGAAAGAGAGAAAAAACCCAATATAACAAAAAGATATATAGTCTTTTACAAAATTCCAAAGAGAAATTTAATATGAATAAGTAGCCCTATGAAAAAGGATGTATTTGTTTTGCAAAATATTTTGAAATCACTAGAAGAAACAGAGAATAATTTAACCCTTATTCTTCCCTTAATAGCTTTCATATTTTTACACATCATGCCACAATTGTATACACAGATATAAGTTTATTGAAGATACTGTAATTATAGAAAATGTTGCTATTTTAGAAATCCCTGAAATAAAAAAAAAGATGTATTTGTCTTTCGATTAAACCTAATAATAACGGACACTGAATATGAGTAAGATATAAACAATAAACCAAAGTGGTAATTAACTAGTGTTGGGTTAAAAGAAGCCAACAAGCATCAGGCTTGTCTTTATAGCAGAACTCAACAGTGAATGCAACTTTAGTGTACCAAGCAATAAGTGCAATGCATTATGAAGTGCATAATCTTCTAGACTATATATTAACCTTCATTAAGCTTGTTGTATATATTCAGGGTTGTTGGGATTAAACCAAATTGAACCAACTGAAGTTATCAACACTAGACCACTTCTTAATACTCTAAAATTATAACAATGATCCATTTCTTAATTCAATCAAATGATTATTATTGTATGTAATAATCCATTCTGGATTCTTGGTCTGTTCATTGTATTGTGCTAGTGATTGGAAACCCTGCTACTGCAATATACAACTTGAAGATTGTTTTTTTTCTCCTTTTTTTTTTTTAAATGCGAGTCATACCTTGACCTTAAGAAAAAAGTATTTTGCTTTGTGCCTCAAAGTGATGTAAAATGTGACCATAGCTTTTGCTGTGTTTAATGAAAAAGATGTGGACTGTGTCACTTTTGTTGCTGCAAAAAGTGTTAATAAAATGCTCTATTTATCCTTTTATAAAAAAAGTTATTGTAGTATCTTGTAATTTTTTTGGACATGCTTTTATATAGATGACTAAAATTCTAGTCAATGTGGAAAAAAAATCTTCTATGGACATGAAGATAATTTCTTATCTCCCAGTTGGGGGCTGTGCTAAATACCTCACGTCCTGCACTCCCCAGTCTCTCTACCTAGTGTAGTGTAGTGGGAGAGGCATGGAACTCCAGATTGTTGTCCCTCCTCTCATAAGCATGGAGCAGGAGTGGGAGAATTGGAGTGGGCTGATCAATGTCTCAGCCAGTGCAGCATAATAGGGAAGGACATACTAATCTGTGCTAGCTGAAGAGCTGGCATGGATCAGCATTCTATAAAGAAAGTGGAAAGCACACAGCTGTTTTTCTTGGACTCTTTTTTCCTCTCTTGCTTCATAACTGAAACATAATGTTAATTTCTCTCCATCTTTGGATAGACCCTAGAGGAATCAATAAATTCAACTGTTGTGATATTAGAAGTAAGACTTTTTCTGACAAAATTTTTACTTTTCAGTAGTTTTCTTGCACCAAGTAGAAGAATGTTGGAAGAACAAACAAAACAGAAGACCAGAAGACACTAGAACAATGATGAGCCCAGTATTTTCACCAATAGTCTGGTTGTCATGAGATGCTGAGCCAGGTAACACACAAAGTCACTGCTAATTGTTTTGATGAACTGGTGTGATGTTGCCATGGAAACTTCCTGAAAGATCTGAGAGTGGGATAAATAGAGGCTGTAACAGTTTGGTTGTACTTAACATGACAAATGGACAGCTTGGAAAATGAAAACTAATTAACAAAATCGAAATCAGTTCTTCTCTGTTTTCAGTTTAATCTTGCAGGTTATCTGTCTTTTGAAATAATGCCAACAATTTTATTTTCTTAAATACAAGGGGTTTTTTTCTTGTTAGATTGATACCTTTTAATTACTTAGAACACAGGATAGACTTTAATCCAGGCATTAGACATTGCAACATTCAGTTGTGCACGACTCAGTGGGAGCTCAAGAATTGCCTTTGAATTGCACCCCACTCTAAGATTCTCCATAATTCTCTCTTTGTCTCTCTGCTTCTACTTTGAGTCCTTTATTTGACTTGTTTAATTCCTGTTTAAATGGTAGTGAGAAAAAACTGTTCTCCTGGGAATGAAGAGTAGTATGATAGGTTTTAAGATTTTTACTCCTTCACAAATTCCTACTCACAGGAAAATAAAGGAACCAAATGTCAGGAATATGACTGGGAAATAAGGGGAAATGGAGAAAATGACTACGTTCTTGCAAAGGAGGATTAAGTGAAGACAAGCATCAACAGCTGGATCTGTTTTAAGGAAAATGAGAGTTGAGGGGACGTGACCCTTCATCTGAATTCCTATATTGTAAATGTGCTTATATTTTTCTCCCTTTCATTTTTGTAAAGTAGCATCACTGAAACATACCTCTTAAGCCTCTTCTGAACTGCACCCTGTTTGCCCTGCTTTCTCCTTCTGCTTCCAAGAGTACTTTTGCAGCCGTGTGGCACTAGTGTGGTGCAGTGTTACTGATGGGATCAACTGTCACAGTTCCTCTCTTGGGACTCTTAGCAGCTCAAATTATCCCCCTTTATCAATCAGACTGTGTTCACAGTTACTTGCTTTTTTGGCCTGTCATCTATTTCTGTTCTGATCCTCTATCTAGTACTCTCTGCTCACTTACTATGGTTTAAAAGAGGAAAGGAATTATTATTAAACATTTTTCTGCATCAGTTAGTTATCTTCTAAACGAAGAAAAATAAGTAAAAGAAGCCGAAATCAGACTCCATAAAACTGTTAGAACAGCTTTGAGTATCCATGGGCTAGAATAACACCTCATATGTTCTCCTTTCTGTCCTCAAATGATTTCATACAGGTGCTATCGCTCAGCCTGTGACAACTTTTTAAATATTTGAATCAGCATTGATCAGATACCTTCTGTTAACACACTCTGTTGCAGAGATAAAGCCATCATAAAATGCTCTTTGCTTTCTGAAGTGATCATGAAATTCAATGGAGCCAATTTCATAAAAACACTTTTCTATGGGGGAAAAGAAAGGCTCAAGGTAAAGGTTGAATAACAGTGACAAAAGAATATCTGCAAATACAAATGAAGTCCTCTTTCAGCATGAAGCTAGGAACAGGAATGAATATGGAAGTAAGAATAAATGTCATGGTTCAAAGCCGTACTGTTAGAAAGATAACACCACAGTCTTGGTTGCTGCCTCTGAAAGATGAAATTATTTGTTTCTTTTAGGATAAGCTGTGAAGGAGTTTGAGGACTAGTCCAGATTAACTCCTTAGCAGCTGCTTTGTACTGATTTTGAAAGTGTCTGTGTTTTTTGCTTGAATAATTTGGATTCCACTGGGAGATTTAGGAGTAAAAAATCAAAGGACCAAGAACTACAGTCAGATATTTTAATTCTAATTATCTATTTCTATCAGCTCTGATCCAGCTAACATACCTGATGTTATTCTGGCTTTGCTTCAGATTTTTTTATCTCTGTTGTAACTCAAAACAAGGACAAGAGTGAAATGTGTTATGTGTTAACATATATACAACTACTAAAGCTCATGTACTTATGCTAAGGTTAAGTATCGTCCACGTTCAAGAGTTAATGTCACAAAATGATTGTTGGCAGATGCCTACTCGGTATGGCTTTTAACATCAGAAAACTAATTTTTGGAATTTTTGCTGTAGGTGAGACCTCAGGCTCTCAAATGCTGTAGGTGAGGCATTAGAAAACAATACAAAATAAGACTTCAAGAGATGGGTCAGCCTCTGAAGATAAGTAGAAAAGAAATATAAAAGAGAAATATTATGTTCCCCTTTCTCAATTTAGAGAAACAGTATGAAAGGCAGATATGGTGTTAACCATAGCATATAAAGAAGAGTTAAAAAATAGAGGAAATAGTGTATTGTAGGAATTTTAAGGAAAAGCTTATAAAAGAGCTGCCAAATTTCTTCACTTTTGCTCATGGTTGTAGTGTGAGAAAAAAACTGAATGTGAAGTAATGAATATCTGGTCCACCCTATCTTGAGTCCAAGGTATGAGTAGAAGTTTTCTTAGGCTCTGATAATGCTTTTTGGCTCCACCCTATCTTGTCCTAACATCGTTTACAACATTTTCTGTCAGGGCAATGGACACTTAAAGATCTTGCTTGCCTTGAGCATTCTGCCCTGGAGCCCTATACACATTCCAGGTCATGGCTCAGGAATCCCGTTTCAGCTCAAGAGCACTTCTTCAGCTCAGGCTTGGGCTTCTCTGTCCCTAGTCTGCCTGCTGAATACAATTTGTATCTGTGACGTGTTCTTGTCTTTGGTCCTGCCCCTGGCCCATCTCCTGTCTCTCCTGAGAGGTCTCTTCAGAGACTCTAGAACCAGTTACTGACCCAAGGACTGTCAGACATTTGCAACAAGCAACAAAAAAATTAACTAGTACATAACTATGTCAGTTGTTTTTTGTTCCTTTTGAGAAGTTGCTGAAGTCTGATAGCTTGAGGGAAATTCAGAACAGCAACTGCAAGGGGATATTAGCTAGGAGGAACCTAGTGGTGCTTTGCTTATCTTAACACTTCCACTATGAAATAAATCTGTTATTTTCCAGACTTTCTCTGTTCTCTCTTGAAAAAAAAAACAAACCCAAAAATAGCTTTCCTGAAAGAATGGAACTTCTTTTGCTTATTCAAACAGTTGCAGTCCTCCTAACAGTGTTTTCAAGCTACCTGCTCATCACACCTGCTAAAAAATCTGGATTAACTGTGACATAGACAGTAAAAGTGATGTCTGGAAATGCTGGACTTATAATTTCCATGCCATACAGATTAATAACACATGCACTGTAAAAATGTGTCAAGATTTACACAAACTGAGTCTAATCTAAATAAGTGTTCAGACAAGAATGGATGGTTGGATGCCCAAGTATCCAGACTGGAAAAAATTCTTTATATTTTGAAAAATATTTCTATGTGGAACAAGAAGTTATATGTAGAAGAATCCAGAGGTAAGTCTGATAGCCCTACTCACTTCTCTCTACCTTCCTGGAGCATCTGGGAAGGTCAATAAATTGAAGAGAAAGCCCACTATTCTGTCAGAACCAGATGTAAACAATAAGCAAAAGTGATGCTTGGAATCAGGAAATAAACTAGATGAGAAAGTATTTAAGAAATAAAGGCTACCATTGTTAAAATTGGAAGACTGCCATTTAATTAGTGTTTGCCTTGATGAATCAATTGAATGTGTCAAAGCTGGATAATCGCCATAGATGGCCATGTACTAAATGAATCTGTGAGGCAGCTATGATAATTTTCTTCAAGGTAAACATCAGAACAAACAAAAGAACTGCTTTACATTTAATCTGGAAAGATACAATGATCTTTTGTCTTTTATAAGTGTTGCTTTCTGGAAGTAAAATTGTATCAAATGAAGACGACTTCAACTAAAGCTCAACTCTGCTCTCAGCTGTTTTTCTTCCTGTGCAGTTATGTCTGATCACAGAATCAATAAAGCACAAAGTATTTATCCCATATAGATGAGGCACACACAAAATGTGGCACACAAAAAAATGCCTCTCTGCATGTATGTGTCTTACAATGAAAATCACAAGGCAGTTCTGAAGGTGAAGACTGACCATCCAGCTTATGAGTCCTGAAGACAGTGGTCCACAATTATTTCTTGACTGACGGTATATAACAAGATAGGACTCTGAAGTCTGACTGTGCTTTCAGAGTTAGTACTTCCTGCTGCACAAACATGCAAATCACAGAATCACAGAGTATCAGGGATTGGAAGGGACCTCAAGAGATCATCTAGTCCAATCCCCCTGCTGGAGCAGGAACACCTAGACAAGGTCACTCAGGAAGGCATCCAGGTGGGTTTGAATGTCTCCAGAGAAGAAGACTCCATAACCTCTCTGGGAAGCCTGTGCCAGTGTTCTGTCACCTTCACTGTGAAAAAGTCTTCTCTTATATTTCTGTGGAACATCCTGTGTTCCAGTTTGTACCCACTGCCCCTTGTCCTATCATTGGAGGCTACTGAAAAGAGCCTGGCTCCTTCCTCCTGACACTCACCATTTACACAGCAACTCTAAAGCTTACAGGTGAAGAACTCTGACTTACACAACTGTTAAGTGCCATCATTCACCACAAACCAGTAGCCAACACGGGTCACCAGTCTTGACACCAAGGTTGACATATGTCATTTAATAATACAAATAGAATAATAGCTGCATTCTAATGCATAAAAGAATTAATTCATATAAGATGTATGTATATATCTTCCAGAAAATTTTCAACTCTAAAATGGAAATTAAAACCACCCAGATTAAATATGTTAAAGTTAAATATACTAAATGTTTGAAACAGAAGTTGTGTTCCAGGAAGCTTATTTTGGGGTTTTTTTCTCCTATTTCTCTTGTATCTATTATATCTACCTATTTAAAAGCGAATACGGTCTGTGTCATGCTGAGAAGCTAAAAATTTGACTTTTTTCCAAAATCAATACATCTTTCTTGTCAAATCAAGGAATTGTTTTGATATGCTAGAACACATTTCAGTGATGAATGAGACAGAAAAAAAAAAGTAGAAAAAAAGAATCTTCTCTTTAGGCCAATTATTTCTAAGGGCAATTTTTTGTGTCTGTGTTTCTTTTGAGTGAAACAAATGGGCAGATGTTTAAAAAATATTTTCTTATAATTTATTTTCCTGTCTTTGTATGTCTTTATTAGCCTAGATACTTGTTCATTCATTGCCAGTCATATTGCAACTGTCACTCACTGCTTATATTTCTAAATGTAAATATTCCATATTTTATTTAGAATAAATAAATCCTTTGGAGCATGAGTGGTTTATTTGTTCTTGTGCATTAATTTCACACGAGAGGACAAAAAAACTGCTTAGCAGAAAAATAGAAAGCTGAAATAATTGCTGAACAGTGGGAATACCAACATTATTTAACATTTAATTATGGAAACTCATTTGAAATATATTCTCTAATCGATGTTTTAAAGCATAGACTGTTAAACTTTGGAGAACCAAGTCTAGTTCTCTATCAAAATAACCAGTTCTGCTCCCAAGGGAGGAAATGTGATTTGAAGATATCTACTTAAATACAAGGAAGATAAACCATTTTTCTCCAAGTTGCCACTGCCACATCCACACTTCAAGCACTGAAATGCTGTTCTGGAACAGTCACCACTGGGCACAAGATTATCTGCGGTGTTGCCTCTCAAGAGATTTCTATGTTCCAATTTAAAAGAATGGAAGAACTGGAACAAAGAAAAACCCCTGTGCTCTTCTTCAAATGTTCTGACATCTGTTAGTTCTCTGTCAGAATGAAAGCTTTATCTTTACAGGACTTTGCAATAAAAGCAGATCAGCTGCAGAGTAGTCCTAGGCTACAACTGTTGCTGCAGAGTATAAGAGCCTCAAATATTCCAGGCAAATGTTCAAATCCTTCTGCCAGTGAATTGATCTTCTGTAATCTCCTGATCTCTCCTGTTTACTTAGCATGAGTTGGTAGGAGTATTTAAAGCAAAGAGGAATGATGTATCTGACACAGAGCAGAGACAGGGCTCCTGGCCAGTGAGTGGTATAGTTGTATCCTGCCTGAACACTGGATGTCCCTAATGTCATGATTACCAGTTAGGTAATATACCTTAATGCACACCTGAGCTTCTGTTGGTACTGACAGTTAGTCAAGAAAGAAATCCCATAAAATAACAGATGGAAGAACCTAGACACATTAAGTCATCAGAAAGAAACAAACCTAACCAATTTGACTAATAAATTAACCTGGAGGCCCTGACTGGAAATGACTATTTTCTCTTTTATCATTGATTAATTTGATCTTGTGAATTCATCACTTTGTATTACACTATAAAAATGACATAGAGGATTGTATGTAAATTGATTACAAGCAACATAGTAGTGAAAGGACATACTCTTCTCTGTCAGATTAATATTCCCTTTCTTGTTTCTTTCATTTCAAGCAATTTTGATTTCCTTTTTTGTGAAATGAAATCACAAAGCATGTAAGTCATCCTGGAATAATCTCTCAAAAGTAGTCAAAAAGCCATACAGGAAAGTGTGAGAAAGATTGAGACAGAAAAGAATACTCCAGTTGACTTAGAGGAAAGATTTAAAGCTTGTCATCAAAACAAGCAGCAAACCTAAACATCAGAAAATCCAATAAGATCAATGAGAAAACTTGTATTGCTGACATTTCAAAGTTAACTCTTTTAATAAAAGAGTATGGATTCCTTATACATCCATACATTTTTGTGAAACTTAATTACTTCAAAAATTAGAGGTCTATGTAATTTTTATTAGGAGATAAAGTTGCTTTTAGATATGTTTTTGTTGTGCATCTGTTACAGTTTATATAGATTGACATTGTGCTAAATGTGACTTTGCTTCTGCTGCCTGAACAGACAGTGGTAGTACCTGCCAAGATCTTGCAGTGAAATGGTGTTGGTCTCCTGGGAAAAAACCTCTGTAGGTCCGCATTTCATTTGTCCTGTGTGGCCATTAATTTAATTTGCTATTAGTGGCCAAGTTCAGGAGGATATATACAGTTGAAATATTGATTTTCTTTTGGTCACTAATTAGAACAAATTTACAGTTAATCTCTAAAGTGTTCTTTATCTTGTATGCAATAAAAAGAGAAACAAATTTAATTTGTCCGCTGTTGTTCCTATGATTAATTGAACGTATGAAAACAAATCAGCATTGTATTCCCAATAAGTGCGAATGAGCACTTAGGTTTGCAGACATTATGCTCATTATTCTCTACCTGCTGAAAGAACTGAGACTATGAAGAACAGCTTTGATAGAAAGCAGGGCTTGGGGAAAATTTAGATAAATGCCAATATTTGATCTGTAGCAGATAAAATGCTTTACAAAGGAAATACAATAAAAATAAAAAACCTGATATTTTCTGGTAGCAAAATAGCAATTCAGCATATGATTATATACTGACAATGCCTCTATTTTTGCTTCTCCATTCTCCTCCTTCACCTCCTTGAGCCTGTGATATGACATTTACTATCATATGCCAGCAAAAAAAAAAACTCTGTCGAAAGCTTCCTTTGAGACTATGCTCTTGCCACAGTGTGGGCAGTGCTGCTGCTTTCCTCCTCTTTTCCTCCCTCAGCATGAAAACAACACTTTCAAAGAACAGCTTTGGCCATAAACAGTTTTAAATAAGGAGCCTGATTGCCTCTGCTACCAGCAGAGATTTCATGTCATGCTTTATCATTAGGTATTGCTTCCAGGAGGCAAAGCCAGAGCTTACCAAGCATCACCTTTCAGCAGAATTCTCTCTTATATATTGATTTTTATGTTATTTTTAAAGGCAACTTGTTTTAGATGATATAAATAAAGTGTATAATAAACAGGAGAAATTAAGACGTCTATATGAAATAAGAATTCTAATTTTTTCATCTAACTGAAAACTATCAGTGCAATTAAATTCCCATTTGCATTGACATTGAAAACTACCTCACTGCTTAGTTTAGTTAGACATATTATACATTAAAGAGCAGACAATCAGAAATTCATCTGCCCTTTTTGTCCTGAGGCTTAAGCAGGTTTAACTGCACAGGCAGAAGAATAAGCCCTCTGTGTATTTTCTTCTGCCTTTTACTGCCTCCAGATGATGCTCAGACACCATGTGCAACATACACTTGCTAAAAATTCTGGTTGCTGCACGGAATATTTATATGGATACACATATCTGTGTGTGTATAAAGACATTCTCTTGCAAAGGCAAGTATTAACATTTAGGAGACATCAGAGTTAGGATCTGCATGTACAACCCTAATCAGCTGCTTTTCTAGAAAATTTTGAAGCAATGCACAATAAATTAATGGATTTTCCCATAAGGCCTCCCTGCCACTCAGTACACAACTGAATAACGTAAACTAATGAGCAGCTATTGAGTGTGTCATTTTCTCCTCCTTTTTCAGTGTTATCACCTCACTTAAATCCTGATTTGAGGACACAGTGATAAATTTTCTTGTTTACTCTTCAATAAATTTTACCATTACAGTGTCCTAGTGCTTCAGACACTGATCCACATTTCCTCATTACTGTTGTGATGTAACAGGGCCCTGACTGCATGCTTAAGAGGAGAACTAGATAAAAAAAAACCCAAAGAAAAGTAAAACCAATTTAATGGATTTTGACTGTTTTCGGAGTAATTGGTGATTAAAAACTACTTAAGTTTATAATATAGCTTCCCTTAATGGCTGCAGTTACAAGTGCTATCAATAAGATATGTTACCTGACCATAATTAGACTGTAACATCTTACACTGTCCTGCCAGAAATAAGAAATACAGTTATTTAATACCTATGAGAAATTTTGATTTGTTGATTAGCTTATTTAGTTCAGTCTAGAAGTTTTGGAATAAGAAATAAATTAAAAAGATCAGATGATTTGGATCACCTTCAACAGTCTCAAATAAAACATCATCTCCTTTCACTAGTATTTTGCCAGCAGTTCTCTGCCTCAGTCACCACGCAATTGTCAAGTAATGTGACAAGACCCTTTGATTCATCTACAGAAACTGCTTTCTGTGTAATGAATTAGTCAGTGATTTTATAAGAACAGATCCCAATCCCTAGCATGTGTTCCTTGTCTCATTCCCTATCAGACCAAATCTGCAAACTCCAATTACTGGTCTCTTTGTGTAATTTTTATTCCTTAGTCTAGAGGACAATTTGGATAACAAAATGGTTTTACCTCATCTACCCATATGTCAACTCTTTAATGAAATAGATAAAAGCAGCCATAATGGTCTACATCACCCATGGATTCACAGGAATTCTCCATGAGCTGGAACTCCATAGAGAATTAATTTCAGTGAATGGAGATAAATATTAGTGCATTTGAATACCATGAAGTGGTGCATGCAGACTTCAGTGGACAGACACAATGAATATACTTGTGACTTTGGAGCCCAGATCTTTGAAAGCATTCTTTCAAAAATTTCAAAGTTTAAATTAGCATTTTGAGTTAATTATCTGACTAACTAATTATAAGTTTCTACAATGCTTGCTTCTTACTCTGTGAAAGAATGTTTTAATTTCGTCATGTGTATTGCAGAAATGGACAGAAATGGGTAGGATACGTTGACAACAACAAAGCAACAGGGATACAAAGAGGCAGACAACTGGACAACTTCAGTAGAGCAGCCCTACAGTCTTCAGATGATTTAAGGAAGTTAAGAGCAAGAGCACTCCTCATACATCTGCCATTTAAATTTTGGAAGACTTCATTATATGCATTTTTTATGAGTTAACACACATTGAAAAGAAACTCAGGGAGAATTCCCAGAAACAAATCAGTCTGAAATTGAATCTAATGATACTGCTGAACTACCTCATAAAGGACTTCTGTCTTCAAATATCTGTGTTATTTTTCATAGCTATTTAACTAAGTATTCAAACATGTACGTGAACTAAAGTAAATGTAGAAAAAGCCCTTTCACCAAACATTGAATGTGAAGGAGTTCAGTCTAAAAAAGGCAACTCCACAAGGAGCCACTAGAGTATAAGAAATTTCACTTATTTGTAAATTCATGAGAAATATAGTTAGTCAAATCCAAACAGTGCATTAAGAATGGTTCTGAGCAAAGAGGTGATACTGTACATGCTGTACAACTGACAAAAAACATTTTGGCATCCTAATACTTAGAAAATACCAAATATAAAATAAATAGCAACTGACAATATGTAAACATTTTTCTTTCTCAAAGCTGCCAATCTGGAGGTGAAGAATATAGTTTGAAGATGTTGTTCTTTATTTCTATAGAGAATGAAATGCTAGAGGCATGAATTATATCATCTGCTTGTCTCTAGTATTTCTCAGTTGCCTCCTCATCTCTTAGTTAATAATATCTGTCTCTCTAAACTACTTTTAGGGAGAAAAATTTGACATGACTTACTTTTATTTTGAGTATTCACAACCCAACAGTGTGGCTACTGGATTAGATAACAGTAACACGATATGCCATGGGTCAGCCTATGAAATTGTAGATGCATACTTAGAGCTACTCCTACTTTTGCATCATTTCATGACATGTGTCTCACATCCCTCATTTCTGATGCTTGGAAGCTGCCAGACTTCCCACTTGATGTCAAGTTGTTTTGATTTAGAATAACATACACTAAGGACAGGAGCTTGATGTGACAGCTATGATGATTTTGCTTTCAGCTTGCTGAATTCCTTTCAAGTTTTTCAGATAGGCAACATTGGTATAAGGAGAAACAACTGATGGATGTAAAAACTTAACAAAATTCAGCCTCAAATATGGGAAATATTTCAAGCTTTTCTTGTATTTTCTCATAAGCACGTTTTCCCTATATCTTAAAAAATTAAACCTTTCTCCCATTTCCCTGTTTCATAATCTTACTGTCAGGACTTTGGCATAAAAAAGCTCTTGCAAATCTGTAGAAACCTAATTTTTAATCTGCATCACCAAAAATAAGTGCACACGTGTGGTTTCCTCCTCCTCGCCCTGGTCATATGCTCTGTGGCAAATTCAACCTTTGGAAATGAGGGATTAGTCACTGGAGCAGCAAGGGAAGATGAAGGATTCCTTTCGAAGGAAGTGACTTCAAACTGGGTGTCTGCTACTCATCATTCAAAAATAGTTAACGTTTTGTGGCAAGTTGCCCTTTTAAATAAAAAATCATAGTAATGGGCTCTCTCTGACAGCTGGTCCATGGTTTGGAATATGAATACTAGTCCCATTGCAGGCAGATTAGAAGCCAAAGTGCAGATGAAATGGGAAAAGGTGAAAGGTTATTTGTTGAGACATATGTCTCCAGAATGGATTTTACAGATCTTCGCCACGTATCAAAGTTGTTTTATTTACAGCTCATAGTCAAATAATTATTATAAAGGAATCTATATAAAAAAATAGGTTACACAGTTATTATACTCACAATTAGCTTGAAATAGCAGTTAGGTACCTTTACTGTCTTTAGAAAAGAATATTTAAGCAGAACCATAATGAAAATGTTATGAATATTGCTATAATTAGGCAGTGAATTAATTACACAAAGAGGAAAATCTTTAGAAATTTTGTTTCTCTCATTTATACATCTTATTCACATTTACCCAAAGCGTGCTTAATTGTGGTATTTGCCCTTGAGAAAGTACCAGTAATAATTTGTTAACTAATAATTAGACAATTTTCACTGCATTTGCGGCCCAGGAAGAGATATGCACTGTTGCCTCAGTAGCATCGGATATTGCACAAACTGTGGAAAGTGCTGAGAGTAGATCTTGGTACTGAGAAACAGGAGATGCCACAGGCTTACCAAGACCAAAAGCAAAGTGAGCATGTCTTTGCTTGGGCTGAGCCCTTTTAAGATGACAACATGTAGGAAAAACTACTGTTTACTTTTTACTGGCTGCTACATATTGTCTATGTATTTACACACTCTTGTCACTATATAGGAGAGGTCGATAAAATCTCACAGAATATAATTGTTCTTTTTAAAGATACCTGATACCAAGTAAATATACACAAATTTATTTTTCAAAGGACATTTTAATTAAACTCTTGGCATTTGGGAAATACATATGTTAATACTGCTTCTGAAATTTCAATTTGTATATCTTGCTGTATCTATATGATAACTTTATTCAAGGAACTTTTGACACACTTTAGGCTCATCTTGCACACACTGTGTACACAAGGACATCACTAAGAGGTCTAAAGCTATTTTGAGTTTTGTTTTTTGAAATATTTGAAGTACACTTATCTCTACACTTAATTGGAACTTTAAAATAATTTTTGCACAAAGCTTTTCAGTATTTTGTATCAGTACTCAGGAGAAGCTTTTACATCCAGAGAAACATTCCTTTATCACCCTGAACTTGCCAATATGTCCCTGCAGCTCTCAGAGAATAATCAATATTGTATAAAACATCAGACGCAACCAACTTCTTTTTTTCTCCTCAAAGCATTAGCATGTAGCCTGTGTAACTTGATACTCAGAAACTATGCATGCCATGACCCCTGACAATTCAGTATCATATCTGACAACTTTTAAAAGCTATAGAAAGGCTGCTTGAGTGGGAGGAGATGATAAATATTATTAAATTAATAGTAATGTATTTTTCTCTAAAGAGAATTCAATGAAAATTTGGAAAAAGGAATAAATACTGGCAAGATTTAGGGAGGACTAAGTAGAGCCCATCACTGTGTACAGCAGCCACCTTCAACATAACTAATTTAATCACTGGAACTAACTCAAGAAATAACTCAGTTAATTGTGGTCTTATATAAGGAGTGACATCAGTCCGTGTCTTGGTACTAGAAAATAATGCAGCCTTGCGAAGCTTTTAAACCTAGAAGCTGGCAGACTGTGATGTTGACAAGGAGAAAGTCTGAAAGTAAGAGATATTTTATTTTTAAAGTCATAAATCTCTGTTCAAAATTGAGAAATCTAATAATTTTTCTTTTTCCTTTTCCCTCTGCCAGTCTGGGAAAGGCACAGATACAATTGTTCTAGGATCATGTGTGGCAACTCTAAAACCGGACAATATAAATTTTATTTTTACAATTTCTTTCAAGTTGGGGGATATGAAATTATGATAACCCTGATACAAAACACTAGTACAAACACAAATCACTGTGAATGCAGCATTTATCACAATGTTTTTCCTCAAGGAATATTCAGGAAAAGTGTAAGTAGTGTTTATGTTTTCTGGTGCTTTTGGAAAATGTTCCCTGAGGATCTTTTCCATTGGAAAGCTGTCTTTTATGTGAAATGGCCAGTCATTTGGCAAGCATTTTGGAGGTAGGATGTGGAATATGTGGGGATGAGATACCAGCAAAGGATCTCACTTCTGGGGTCATGTGAAGTGGCTGATTGTTTTGCTGGAGACCACGAAAGTGGAAAGAGCAGGTGGCAAAGAAGAAAGCTGTTGGTACGACAGAACTGAACTAGCATTTTGTTTTATGACTATGACAGCAAAACCATTTATTGTTTAGATATTACCTCAGTGTTCTCACAGAGATCCTCACAGAGAGAAGGCAGCTTTATGCTTTCTTAGAGATAGGCAAGTCCAGGTACAATAAACTGAAAGGTCTGGGCCAAGTTTATCCATTAGGCTACTGGCAGAGCTAACAACAGAACATAGGCTCCAGCTCCAGTGAACATGAAAAAAAAAATAGATACATATATACTTGGATTTATTTGATTGGACTTCAATTAATTTCAGCATATTTTAATTCTTGATTTTAACAGCACAGACACATCAGAGTCTGGAAACTGGCTGAACTGCTGGCAATGACATTTCATTCTTCACTCTCGTTTCTGTAAACTGGAGTCCTTTAACAACAGGCTATGGGCACTGAAGATGTTCAACACAACACAGGATTTAAAACTAAGCCAACATATCAATCTCTAAATAATTTGGTTGGAAAAAATATTTCTCTGTATCCTTTTGGAGGCTCCTTTCATGGGCACAATGACTTGGTTTTCCACTTATGAAAAATTCTGTTATTCTCTTTTCATCAGTGAATTACAAGAAACAAAATTTTACTGGGCACTTCAATAAACCACTCTGAGCTTCTTGAATTTTCAGACATGCAATAAATAAGTAATAAATGCTCCTTGAAGGATCAGGACAATGGCAAATGAATAAGATTGCACGCCACATCCTGCGGCTGTCTGCCTTGACAGTTCTCATGCACAGGAACTCTAGAGGAAGATTTTAAAATTATATTACTAAGGGAATGGACATTTCTAAATACAGCCATTATCTCCTAAACCCTGCATTTCAGATTCTACACCTCTCAAGATGTATCACTGCAAAGAAAAATACATGAACAATTACAGGAATCCTATGTGAGGAAATTAAATTTTAATGAATCTTATGTATTGATGTTTCTGAAAAAGCTTTAAACGCTCTTATAAATTTTCTTCAGTACCAGTCTATATATTCCCTTCTTTGAGAATTATCTTTATTTTTTGCACAAATGTTAAAGAGGAATCCAGAATGATCAATCAATAGCCTACTATTAAGATAAATGAGCAAAGGAGCCCTTTCCTTTCTCATTCTTAAGTGTAAGCAAATCTATTCCTTCGTGCCATGAATCACAAATACACAGAAGTACAACCAATTTTCCAATAAGATACGCCTCCTTTGGATCTAATGCATAAGCAATCCATCCTAAGACAATGACAATGTTTTTGTCACGGTAAGTGACCGAGGTACCCAAACCAAGGGCAGCTATAACTTGTCTGCAAACAACTTATGCATCTTTTCTTACCTTCTCACTGTGCTGTTCACTAACAAATGCATACAGGTGGTTTCCATGGTAATTCCTGCATCACATGTAACCATAAGCTATTGCACAAATATAAAGCATTTTCTTAAAGAAGCATGCATAGATGTACACAGATAACAGATAATATCTTTTAGATAAATTCCCTCGTTCAATAAATCTTAAATCAGATCAGATGTGAAAACATTAGCATAGAGAAGACCACATCATGATTTCCTGAGCTAGAGAACTGAAGCACTGAAAACAGATTTGCTTGTAACTAGCTCAGTGGGGACAAATGACTGATCAAATTTTAAAACCTTAGGACAAAAGCGGTATTACTCTCTTGTATGGTACAAACATGTTGTATATACTTTGTAAATAATTACAACAACAATAATTGATTCTTTCCTTTGTATAATAGACCTGAAAGAACTTGATAGATATGCAAAGAAGGTAACTGTATGTATCAAATTAAACTCATACAGTCACACAGAAATAGCAGCTTTTTTTCAAATTTGCATTAATTAAGAACATGTTTTAGTATTTGGTCATAACCTAAATACCAATGATTGAACAAAATATCCCAGTTACTCAAACAGAAAAAATAATTTTAAGCTTAGGATGATGCTATTGCCTTTGTTTCTATGTGTGAGAATAGAGCTCTTTTTACTTTTGAATCAGCCTGTCTTTTAGTGTGAAACAATCTCTGTGTCATCAGCAAAATCACTTCTGAAGTTCTCATTCGTGTGGATCTAAAGCAAAATCTGATATGTTATCAGGGAAGGACAAGAAAGGATGAAAGAAATCTAAAAATGTTTTATTAGAAGATGTGTGCTTACATACGTGGGGGTAGCAAGGAGAGGAAATGGAGGAGATAGAGCACTGTGTCTGTCTCTTTCATCACTTTTCCTGTGTTGCTGAAACAGCTACTGAGTTTTTGTGTGGCTCTCAATAAGTAGTGAAGAGGCAGCCTTGTTCCTGTTCTCTGCAAAGTACGGGCAAACAGGGCTGCTTCTTTTTCTATTTCACATCAATTACAACCTGCGACAATGATTTTTCACAGAATCTTTCTGTACATTGGGCCACACATACAATAAAGGGTAGAAAGTCTGGCTCGGTAAAAAAAGCTTGGCCTCTCCTACCTACCTGACCAAAAATTTAAATTATTGAAAATGGAAGTAATCGGGTGGTTTTCTCCTGATGATCCAGTGGTTATCTTTTAATTCCTTTTAGTTGATTTCTAATCCTTATTCAATAAATTATCCCCATGTATCTCCATCTGATGTTTGAGTCCATATTGAGATATGCATAGAGTCATAGAATGGTTTAGGGTGGAAGGCACCTTAAAGACCATCTATTTCCAACCTCCCTGCCATAGGCAGGGACACCTCCCACTAGATCAGGCTGATCAGGTGACTTGTATTTTCCAAGGGACTCAAAAGTGAAGACTGATATTCTTGTCAAGTGAAGATAGAGAGAGAAAAATAGGACAGCTTTAATTAGGTACAGAAATTAACAACTTTTGATTTTGTGTATCAGCAGCTGTACAAAGAATGGAAACTTCATCCACTAGTACCTGAAGACAAGAAAGGATCCTAAGCACTTCACAAATGTTTTCTTCGACTTTTGAAATGTGGTTTGTTTTGTTTGCATGATGTCTTTGTCTACTCTGTATTGATGCAGAGCCTATTTTTCCTGTTCATTGCCACAAGCTACCTTCAGTTAACAAAACTTAGTCTCAGGAAAATGTCAAGTATAATGAAAAACAAAGAGAAAAAGTTACAAGGGAGAGAAAGTTGGCAACAAGTTCTACTGTGGGTCACATTCTCACAGGTTCGGCAAGTTCTTCTGTTTCATACACTAAAAAATATGCTACCACCTTGGCTGCTTCTGCTGCTGCCATTGCTGCTCTGGTTTGTGTCACCAGGGTATTCTCAATAAAAAGAGCACCTCCTAAAGCACTGCATAATGTCACTGCTGGTTGACAAGCAGGAAAAACAGTTTTACTCTTGAAAAACACCAAAAATGAACCACTAGGAGTTTCCTGGTTACCATGAAAAAGATTGCGAATGAACTGAAGTGCAATGGCATTGATGAAGAAAGAATAAATTATTCATTGTCAAAATGTGAGATTCAAGGATAATTTAAAGAATGTTAGAATATATGATTGATCCAGACCCTGGGTAGAGTCTAGAAAAGTAGGTTTGATGTCCTCTAATATGAGCTGCAACACTGAGAACCCTGAAGAAAAAGTCACTGATTTTCAGTTAGATATGATCAGTAGAATGGACTTTGTTTTAGCTCTTGGAAAATCATAACTGAGGTTATGATTAAACTAATAGTGGGCAAAATCCAGAAGGTATGTCAGGAAGTTTAAAATATTTTTTGCTAAATTGCCTGTTGGTTCTGTATGTTGACAGCAATTGGTTTACACCTAGAGCAAAATTAATTCCTAAAGGACAGCAGAAAAACACCTGTCAGCTAAACCCCTACAAAGATAATTCTGAGAATATCTGCAAAGATTCCAAAGACACTGTATTGTAACTAGCATACAGAGACTTCAAAAATGAGCCACAGTGATTATTAAGGTGCTAATGATTTTGGGGTGAAACTGATTAAATATTTGTTAAAAATCTGTTACTTACTACTATTTATGAGTATATTCTACAGCTGTAGCAATCTGAAAATCTGACTTATCTCAATACCCTTCAGTGGTAACAGGAATCTGGAGAGTGGCTGAAGCCTGGGGCAGTGTAACATAAGGACTGAAGTAGAAACTCAGTTATGAAAATTAAAATATCAGTTGTATAATCATCTGACCAATGAGATCCTGGAACAATTTTCTATATGAATGCTGAGGATAATAAAACCTGATATTTCTTAGAAGAAGTTCAATCACATTTTGGAAGTGTCTGTAGCATGGCTGCCTGTATAGCAGCAGACTACTAATGAGAATTCACTAATTTATCTCATCTCCTTTCTTTGCAACATGAAGGTTTATTTTCAAAGGACAAAAAAATAAACTATGGGCAATATTGTTAACATAGGTCTTTCAGCTTCTCT
Organism: Turnix velox; assembly: GCA_013400935.1. NCBI lineage: Eukaryota > Metazoa > Chordata > Aves > Charadriiformes > Turnicidae > Turnix > Turnix velox. The sequence goes on from VZTY01034376.1 coordinate 123,557, forward strand.
TCACAGGCACAATTTGATGCTACTATTATTATTTTTTAGCAAGGTGCATTCTGTATCAAGATAAAAGTCTTAGGTCTTCTTTCATGGTGCATTCCTGAGGCAGAATTGCTGAGAATTAATCATTAGGCTGAATAAGGATTGCTCAAAATGTTACTGACCAATGAATTGTTATAATTCTGATAACTGGGACTGATAATGCTTTGGAGCCATCATATACGTTTCTATTTTGCTTTTGGATCTAGGCCAAATATGGCAATACCAGGCAGTTTTCCATAACTGTTCTTTCAGACTATCAGGTACAACATTATCTATTCTCATTTTTCCTCTTATGTTTTCTGGTCACCAAAAAAGTTTTTATATTCTCTAAATAACCAAATGCATCTTCTAACTTTCAAGAGTATCAAAATCTGTGAGGATCAAGATGAATCATATGACACAGGCATATTTCAATGAACATGTGGGTGGATGTCAGAATGTTTTACCCACTGCATTTAACTTTCAGACTACAGAATTATCAGGTATCAAAATCATGTCACTGATTCCACAGGATCTTCACCAACAAAATGTGCCAGGCTATGATTAAAAAGTTATTCTGAGATGTAGAAAATTTAAATTGAGCTCTGTGTTAAGATACCAGCTTCCTGTGTGATCTAATATATGTGACTAAGGTCACTTAAATGTGATGCAGAAAATCAGACTTTGTTAGACCACAGCGTGACTCCAACAAATAAGATAGAATGGTTTGGGTTGGAAGGGACCTTAAAGGTCATCGAGTTCCAATCCCTCTGTCATAGGCAGGTACACCTCCCTCTAGATCAAGTTGCTCAATGCCTTGTCCAGCCTGGCCTTAAACACCTCCAGAGAAAGGGCATCCACAGCTTCTCTGGGCAGCATGTTCCGGTGTCTCACCACCCTCACTGTAAAGGATTTTTTCTTATATTTATCCTGAATCTCCTCTCTTGCAATTTACATCCATTATTCCTAGTCCTGCCATCACATATCCTATTAAAAGGTCTTTCTGTAGGCTCCCTTCAGGTACTGATAAGCTACTATGAGCCTTCTCCAGGCTGAACAACCCCAACTCCTTCAGCCTGTCCTCAAAAGGGAATTGCTCCAGCCCTTTGATCATCATGGCACTCCTCTGGACCCACTCCAACAGCTCAATGTCCTTCTTATGTTGATGGTTCCACAAAAGGACAAAAGCGAGTACTTATGGATGAGTACAAACAAGGAGGATACATGCAATTGCACCCACTAATTTTCTCCCACCCTCCCACAATTTTCAGCCTGGAAAATTCTCAAAGTCTGCTGATATCTGTCTTTTAAATTATTTTCAGTGAATGTCTCTTCCAAGTAATTATTAATGCCTTCTTGACACAGCATACTTTATCATCCCAAATGTCCCAAAGAAAAGATTTTCAGAAATCTAACATATCCAGGGCTGAATTGAGAAAAGTATCTAAGCAGAATGTCCAAAAAGCTTTTAATAACTGGAAGGAGATTAGTTCAAGCTATGTTTTTATCATCCTGATTTGCTCTTGGTGTTTCCTAGTTCCTTGGTCAGTACTCAAACCTTTGTACAGCCTGTTCCACTAAGATGGAGTTTTCTTGTGCTGTGCCTGGCCTAAAGGACTTTCCACACAGCAGCAAAGCAAACAAGTTAGGATCTTCCAGGTGTGACATTATGAGACCCAAGATCCTCTTGCTACTGTGGTATATGAAGCTGAACTGAAAATAAAAGACATTTAGGTTCAACTGTCTGATCTTTAAAGTTATTAGAGTAAGTAATTTTTTTAACATGATGCATTCCTAGAAGAAGTAGATAATGAAAAAATGATGAAGCCACAATAATGATATTTTTTTATATATACTTTGAGAGCACTTAAAGAGCCTCCACATTGGTTTTCCATCCATAAGGATATTATGGTAATGTTTTCATTTATGCTTCGTTTCCATGTGAATTTTATGCTTTTCTGGGTATAGTGATTATTTTACACCATATGTATATAGTGTAGAGGGGTGTTAATCTCAGTTATGGGTTAGAGTGACTTTGGCAATATTGTGACTGCCTATTTTATTTATAGTCCTTTCAGTCACCATTATCTACTTTTATGATGCCTTTCTCACAAACAGAAAAATACTTTCAAAAAGGTGGTGTTAGTGGACACCACTGCTAACACTTCCCTAAATGTGAAGATGAAGCCTGAATAAAATCAGTAATCCCGCATGGTGCTTTGAAAATCCAGGCCTATGGGATTTATTTGTTTATTTCCCATTGGAATAAAAAGAAAATAGTCAAATACCATGCACCTCTGAAAAGGCATCTCAAGATTTATGGCAGTGCATAGAAAGCTAAAACATAAATTCCTTCCCTAGCAATAGTTAGTATTATTTATCTTCACATTTATGTGTCTTCATTCTTCAGCAAAGAGGGAAATACGGGTAAGCCCACTGATTTTAGTTTTCAGCATTCCTGGTAAATGCAGAATTGTTTTCATTAGTGACAAAACTTCTTCTGCTCAATAGTAAAGGAAGCTAAAAACTTTTCACAGGTATGCAAAATAGTTTATTATTACTAATAGATGCACAATGAAGTTTAGTTATGAAAATATGTCTGGATTTTAAGCGCGCAAATCTCCAAAGGCTTAAAAATAATCAGTTCTTTAGGGATTTCTGGATCTTTTAAGTATGTTTCTGCAGCACAGAAATCTGATGTAAATTATGAAAAGAAAACAGTGCCCTAATAGCTTGTAGTATTATTTTACATATCAAAATTGTAAAATTCACTGTGTACGGTCCTTAACAGAAAGCTGAACCCTGCCTTTCTACATGTCCCCACTGATTTTAATGTTATTTAAATTGCTCAAGACTGAAAGAAAGTTATTGTAATTTTTTTAGGCTGTAGCATACTTTACTGTGATGATATGTATACTATAAGCATATTCTGTGCAACACAGCAGAGTTTTCCCCTGGGCTAAGTCTACCTCTGGCTCCAAAGGTGTAGAGACCTCCTGGAGTGAACTAGGGAAGTTGTCCCAAATGAGAGTTTTCTACAGTTAATCACCTCCACCTAATTAAAGATCACTATATTTTAGTGCAAGTATGTGTGAACACATTGAATCTGAGGATCCAGAATTTAAAATCTAATCTTTAACATTCACAAAGCATTAGCCAGGTCTTGAAACGCATTTTCATGAGTTAAAATGTAGTTTGATAAGCTGTAGGTCTGTGCTGTCTTTCAATGTGACCACATTGTGGTGTCCAACTTTCCACCACATGTATTAGGACTTGAAGCTAGTGCTTTTTTAAATTAAAGTTTTTTATTCTCTCTGAACTATCTGACATTATCTCCTAAGCATCATTTTATGTTTGTTAAAATGCTGCCAGTATAATTAAAGACATATATTTTCCCAAGGAAGACATGCTCACGGCATATTGGCTGCATATATTAGGGTTCTACTTCTTAGTTAATCCAAGAACAGAGCTGAACTCCATTCAGTTTAGTTGTTCAAAGAGCTGAGTCTAAAGCCAGTGATGTCTGACACCAGTGTGGATGTCTCATGTACTATAATCTGTAGGAATGCTAGGACTTTAAAGATATTTTTCCAAAGTAGAAGCCAACTCTTTGCAGAGTTATACACAGATTCTGCAGGAATAAATCTTTATGTATCAGGGAAGAAGAAACAATGCAGAGAAATGAATATTGTCCTTTGAAGGCACCTTCCATGGAGCCTCTCTGTGGAATCAGAGCCAAAGCTTTTGCAGCTTGCTTCCAATTGCAGCAGAGTCCTGACATCAAAGAGAAGAAAATGTTTGTCAAGGAGACCTAAATTAAATCAAAATGAAACTGTAGTTTAGAAAATTTTTAATTGAATTATTTTACATAAAAATGTACTTCACCACAAAAAGGTGAAGACACTGATTTCATTGAAATATCGTTCAGTTGAAAAATTAAAATAGGTTTCAAGACTGAAGCACTCTGTTTTGGCACTTCTCCAATGTAAGTCTGTAGTTTTTTATACATACAGACTAGAAGCCAAATAGAAAACTTCTTAATTACTTTTTCAGAATTTTAATCTTAGAAATTCCAAAATTTAGATGGTTTTCCCCTAGATAACTATTGAAATCTTGATTTTTCCACAAGCTGCTTTTTCATTCGCCTTCATATTATTCAGTGTTCAACCTTCTCAGAGAAGAACAACATCTTTGATCTACATCCTTATTGGATGATGTGATGAGAAGCAATTAAAAAGCTATATTTCTGAGCAGCAATTTCCACTTTCCTGTGAGAATGAAAAAAACAGAGTGCCATGTGAAGGCAGAGACCTGTCCATAGCATGTCTTTAAATTTCCAGAAGAGGCTTGATAATGCTTTCAAAAATACTGTCACATAAAGTAATCATAACTGCCTTTTTGTTTGGCAGTTTCAAGCTCAGAGAAGAAGAGCAAAAAAGCAAACCAACCAATAACATCTTGAGCTGCATTAAAATAACAAGACAGACTCAGCAGCCTGAAGAAAACAATTGTATAGTGTCATGGTAGTTCTTGTGAGTCTTGTGCTTGCTCACACAATTAAAGGCAAGTAGCAGGAGGTGGTACAAAGAAAATACTGATCTAATGCTTTTATTAAATCAGCTGATTTGATCATACCTATGAGTTCATACTAATTGCTACAAATGAAAAACAGACATCAGGAGAACAAAGACATGCAAATTTGCACACTCTGTATGGTTACACATGTCTAATAAAAAGAGATTTGTGGTTCACCAAATTCCTTAAAAATAAATGTGGGTTATCATGCAAACATATTCTACAGATTTAAATAATTACATGTTTCTACCACGTATCTTTTGTAGCTGTTTACTAACTGAATTAATGTTTGCATAATAAAAGAAAATTAATATTTAACATCCTTTTGTTTTTAATATAAAAAGTAGGATTTCTTTTTTCCATGAGACAGAGAGATTTGGGCAATATTTACTTATCCTGAGTTTCCTACTTCTAAGTGGGCAGGGTAGGTACAATGCATTGAGGCATTTACGCTTCTAACTGAATTCCTGAATTCCTAGATGCTGGCAAATTTTGCTCATTTGTCTGAATGCTCTTTGCTCTGCTTGGTTTCACAGTAGCCAGGAAACTTTTCCCTGAAGCCCATATACACCACAGATATTCATGCACAGAAAGCAATGGAAGTGAGAGAAAGCATTCAAAGAGTGGGCTGGCTGTTCCCATCTGGAGCTCTAAATGAGGAGCTTTAGCCTCCCTCTGCCCCACAGGGGACACGTGCACCAGCGCAATAAGGTTTCCTATACATCTTGTTAAGCCAGCATTAGACTGAAAAATGCCCGTTTTCATCCACACTCCGCCATCTCCTGAGCCCTCCAGCTTGTCCTCAGGTCTCATAAAATACTTGCTTCCACCTGTTTCCACCAGTATCCCCTAGAGTTTGCCATGAATTTAATTGCCTGCCAGTTTTCACGTCTGCTTAAACTATAAGGCCTTTAAATAATTTATGTCCTAATTACTGTTCATCATTTTTTAACTAGAAGGCTCAATTCCATTCACACAAAAGAAAATTCATGGGGTTGATTCTGAGGAAATGCTTTCAAGGAGCCATATAAAAATAGCGATTGCAATCATGGTTTTGAAAAATGAACTTAAACTTACTCTAATAAAAAGTCATAAAAATATTCCCTCCTGATGTGGATCATAGTAATTTTAGCAGGGCTTCTATTAAATAAGTTCATAGTTCACGTGAAATGTAATACCTCATTTCTGGGAGACGCTGGTTATTGATCATCTCTGTCGGGGCTACCATTCTACTTGCAATTTATGTGCCTTTCTCCCAAGCAGCAGGATTAAACCCAACTGATGTTTCAATCAATCTCGACTACCACAAGCTATCAAACTCATCTATGATAATTTGGAGCAGAAGCCTGCAATGCCTGGGGGCCACAGTTCAGAATTAAAATTCTGTTTTTTGGAAAGGAAAGTGATTTTAAAATTTTTTTTCAGGCCTGCGCTATTTTCAGGTGTGAGCAAGTAATGCTTAAGGATGCTCTGTGATTTGTGGCAGGGCATCTAAGGGAGAGGAGAAATCATTCTAATGGAGTGTTATAAGTTTCTCCAGTTCAGCAAGTTAATAGAAGATACATGTCTGGAATGATTTCACTGTTAGCATTTTGTCTGAGAAATACACACAAAGGAAAAACAGAAGATGAAATTATAGGCTGGGGTAGACTAAAGACTTTTGAAGTTTTACTGTCACTACTCGGAATAGCTGTAACACTTTCACAGTTTTATGGTATTTCAGTTAAGCATATCCTGGCCAATGCTTTAAAAATCTGATTGTGTATCCATGTGAGATTGTTGCTTTGCTTTTTCCCCACTGGGACTAGTTAACAAGGTGAGGGCCAAAAATTCCAGTGGTCTATGGATCCAAAAGATGCAAAAGTGAATTCCTTGTGAATTTGAAATAAACATGATGGTACAGACAGAGTTAAGAGTTACAGGAGACTGGTTATTAAAATATTCACTTAAGAAAATTATTTGTTACATATTGACCATTGTAGAAAAAAAGAACAAAAATAATACAACTGCTCAGATGTACTCTTTTGTACCTCTACTTAAATGAATAGTGCAATAGTTATGAGTAAATTTGTCAATATGTGGATGTGCAGCTCCTGGCTGTGAACTGGATCTGACTCACCAACATAATTTAGTGGTCCCTCTTTTATACCCTCTTTCTAGGGAGACCTTCAGGAACAACCTATCATGATCTGGTCTACAGGGTCTTGAAATGACAACAACAGGTACTAAGAGGATCTGTATGTGAGAGTGTTTCCCTGCATTCATGAAAACAATGCTGTGCTTGCTATTGTACACTGCTGCCTGTCTGCACTTGGTTACATAACAGATACCCTTGTGGTCATGTAACAGGAGGGAGAGTAGCCATCTCTGCATTGCTTTCAGGACAGACTATTTGCCTTTCCCTTTACTCAAAAGATTGGGTAGAACTGAAACAGGAAGAAAAAAGCCTGTCTTCAGGTGAATCCAGTCATGATCATAAGTTATACAGGAGATAAAGCTTTCCATTCGATTTTCTGTGCCCCTTCTAGAGTGAAGGTACCAAAAGTCCAGGATATTCCATGCCTGCACATTTAGATTACAGCAGTAATTGCTCAATTGTCCACATTTATTATGTTTTTATTTGAATCTCTCATCACATCTGAGTTTTGTCTATCCTATGCTCAGGAAGTATGGTTAAAATTTTTGTCTGATACTGAAAAAAGGTGATAAGGATTTCTGAGCTGATTTTCTTTCCTAGGTTTCTCCAAAGGCCTTGCAGATATTCTGCTTTTTCCCTTCAGGAGAGGCAACATATGGAAATAATACAGAGCAGATCTCACTCTAAGCCACTTTTGTACTCTTTGAAACCTGTCTGTTCAGGCAGTAAAAGTATCTCTTGATACAACTGCTTTCAGATTCTATGCTCTTGTTAAAGCAACCAGTTGTTTTCAAGCCCAAACATAGTGACCCACATGCTCTGGCCAGGAGGACTGATGTCTCTCTGTATCCCCGGAAAAGGTAGGTCATGCTTGTATTGGTGTCTGTCAAGAAATCAGCATACGGCCACTGACAGTGGCTTAATTCATTGCAAATTCTCAGCACTGGGTGACACTGGAGTCTTTTAAAGGCAGCTTAACACTTTACGCTGCTTTCCAGAGAAACATACATGTGACAAAGGTACAATTAGAATCCCATTTTTCACATCTTCTGCCCAGGCTTGAAGTATCCCAACAACAGAAGAATATTTAGCATGATTTCAAATACACAAGGGGCACTCTGTGATGCTCTGAAGTCAAGTAGAGAATTTCATACTTGGTTCAGAAATTTTGATTGTCAAGTTGCATCAAATACAAGTCTCTTGCATTTACTGTATCTCTGGTTTAAAACCAGACAGTTGTACTCATTACTGTAGTATTGGTCTGAATTCATGAAGAAAAGTAGGCTATGTAGTTTACTTAGCAATGTTAATATTGCTTTATCAAATGTTCCATCCCAATAATTTTTGTGCCAATAGAGGAAGTTCAGAGGATGCTGCTGCAATAAATTCTTTTTTTTCCTGAGAGGGATTAGAGCCCTCTGATGGTGCCCCATGTGTTATAATAACCCAGGGTTACAACAGTTTCATCATGTTGCAGTATCCTTTGTTGATTTATTGCTTGGCTAATGATCTTTGGAGGGGAGCCTTGCTAATAATTTTAATTCACTCACAGTTCAACATAGGCAGTATTAGTTGTAACATCATACAGCCTGAAAGACTGACTGAGCATCAGACCTCATTCACAGGACATTAATCACTATCTAAAGGTAAGGGTTTTGTTCAGATAGAGGGACACCCACTGGGATGCCTCTCTAAGAGGCAGACTTTAAAAATCATTCAGTAGTGTTTTCTAGGACAAGTGATCACACATGATTCCTCACACAGCAACAATATAAAAAATTTTACTAATTAAAAAGGCAGAATTCTCTATTGAACATGACTTTAAAATGATGCAACACAGCTGCTATAAGAAAACACTAACAAACATGATGCTGTCATGTCAAAAGGGGGAAAATATATACACATGCAATGATATTAAAGGTCAGGTTATCAAATAGTTAATTCTGGTGATGTGCCTGGATCTGTCCATAGCTAAGGCAGAAAATCCATTGACTTTAATGGGCACCCAAAGTCAATGAGCATTGGCTGAAACAAATTCTATTTCAATAAATACAAGAGATTATACTGTAAGCTTCAAAATGAAAACCTATATTGTATGCAGCCACCAGGATTTAAAAAATAATGCTGAAACTCTAAACCACATGCAGTGAGAGCTGTTAGAGAGCACAAGCACTACCGGTATTACATTTCAACACTTGTTTAAATTTCTGACTGTTATTAGATACCAAGTGACAAGGATTTAAATATCTATTTTGTTAACTACTCCTCTCCAGTGAAGAAAAGGCAGCATCATACCATTTAAATGCTCTAATCTCCTTTGCAAGCTAAATCACTTTGGAACTATATTTAAATCAATGAGATAGACATCTTTACTCCTATTTGTTCCAAGTAAAGGATGCAGAAGACCAGAATGACTATTGGGATCCCTGAGCATGATCAAAATTATATTAGTATGGCAGATTTGTTCTCAGTCACATAACTACTGGTGCTTATAGCATACATAAAAATCCTCCAATAATTTAGTCTAAGAATGACAGTAAGAATGGAGAGAATGCTACAAGTCAGTGTACTTGGAGAATACTACAGAATTAAAGAGCACATCTGAAACATAAAGGTCTATTTCTCATTCTTTTCTGCTGGAGATCATATTTATATATTTTTTAAACAAAATATCAGTGAGTAAAGAATCATTTAGTTTGTAGGTCTTGTGCTACTGTAGAAGTAGGCATTGACTCAAAGAATAGCCACATATTCAAGCTTCAATATCCCGCTCTAGTAACAGTTTTTAGTTGTTTTTCCCTGTCATTCAAACCAATCTGAATTTGCAGATTTGCTTTGCTAATTCGTATAGAGAGAATACTTTTGCCTTACTCAGATGAAATCAAGTCAAGGGCAAAAGGTGGAGCATTTTGTTACTTGAAAGGTATTTCAGAATTGTCAGAAGCATACCAAATTAATCAAACCCAATTGGTGTTACTGGTAGGCCCATCAAGTGTTGATTTAATCAAACTGATACAGAGCAGTTGAAATCAGGGCTTGGTTCAAGTAGTTTCCTGAACTATAATTTATTTTCCTCACAGCTGAACACATAAATTTGACACTTCTGATAATGAAAACATCAGTAGCTTGGCACAGTTGTAATGAACATACTAATAAAAACCACAGGATCTGACTTCTTGTTTGCTATAGATACCTGGGGAGACCAAGGGACACAGAACCCTAATGCCAATGGACAGTTATGCAGCACCACTAAAAAACTAATTAAATGCTGGGAGACTTGTCCAAGACACTCTTAATTCTCTGTCCTTGGAGATATTCATAACTTGATTGGACAATCTACTCAGCAACTGGAGCCAGGTCTAAACTGACCCCATTTTAATGGCTGTATCCAATGATCTCCAAAAAACCCTTCCAATTTGTATTATTCTATACTTCTATGATAGTGTGGGCTTACATTGCTAGTCAGATGTTTGATTCTCCTACAGATATAAGATATGATCATCAGCTTTATTTCGATAATTATTATAACATAATCTGCAAAAATCACTATTTCTTCTGCCAATTTTGTCTCTATGTGCTTGTGCTTGAAATATAGATTTCTCTGACTTTAAATTTGGGGATTGTCAACTAGAACTGGCACCCTTCCTTGTGGCTACCAGTTGTATTCCACTTTGCTTTGTTCCTGACAGGCTCCTTAAGGACCATTACTCTAAAATGTCTCAGGGTGTGGGATCAAATTTTACAGTGTTTGATTGGTAGGACTCTCCCTAACAAAACTTTGTTCAGTGCCAGCCAGCATTTTCAAAATGCTCATCCACAATATGAGACACAACATTGGGAGGGATAATTTTCTTGGGGCAATATGAACCAAGCTACCTCCAAAGGGAAGAGCATAGTCCAACCCCATATATGAGAATCTTGCTGTGTCAGGAAAGGCTGCCTATTTGGATTCGCTTGACAAAGCCAAAAGAAGGAGAATTGCCTTATTCTATGACCACTCCAAATACAATGTCATCATTTTCCTGTGATTTTCTGATCTATTAAATAATGCTCTAACACAGTCATTTCAGTGTAAATGAAAACAATAATTTTTTGTGCCTTCACAAACAAAATAAAATGCTAGTTTTACAAGTGAGATATATATGAGCACCTCTTTAAAATTTACAATTTAAATAGTCATCAGAATTCAACATTATAGCAAAATTAGAAGGGTAATATTGACTAGCCATAATTCAGCATTAACTGCTTGTGACACTGTGATGGATGTTTTTTGTTACATACATAATTATGCGTATATAATGTGCTGCATTATAACTGTTCTGTAATGAAGGGTCCGGTTTTCTATGCAATAGGTTTAAAGCTTAATAGTATGAAGAAGTAATGTATTGATTATTTTAAAATTGCTCCAGGATTCTCCTTTGTGACTAATTGTGTATTCCAATGTTCTTTCAGCCTCACATCCCTCTTTAGAGCTTCTATGAATCTTTAATCACCTTCTAACTCATTGATGATCACTTTTCATCATTGGATCCACTCAGCTGAGTTCCAAAGCTCTGCCCCAAACAAAGTTTAAAAAAATATTTCTGGTATTGATTGCTTCACAAGTTATGAGCCATAATGAAAGAACATTGAGTTTCATTACCCCATACACTCTTCTTAAATGGTTTTTAAACAGTGTTTCCTCTGATTGTTTCAAAGGCTTGGGAGTATAGCAAGGTAGGAAAATGAAAGCTATTTCAATAAAAAACAGATTCTTTGGAAAAATTCTTTCCATGTGAATTTTTAACAAGTTCTTCACTGTAAAAGTGTTTTTCAAAACTGTAAAGTGAAAAGCTTCTCTACACATCGTAGTTTTTTCTCTTCAATCAGCATTATCTTGTGCTGATCATGACCTTTCATTTATTATTTAGTTATGCAGATTTTTCTCCCTTGTTTTTTTAAAATTAATTTTTAACACTGTGTTGTATTTATATTTTCTGTCAGTACATCATGTCTATAAACTTTTTTCGTGTTGTCAGATAAACTTCATTATTTTTTTCACTGCTGCATGTCTTGTATGTACTTGTAAGAGTAACAAAAATTCAGTTTCCATCTGCTTGGAATATCCTGGAAATCAACAATTTTAAAAATTAAAATATTTGTATTCATAGTGTTATATTGGTTTCTTAGGCTTCTTATTTTGGAAAACAAAGTATTTTTAAAATCCTTTTTTTTGTCAATTATTCTCAGTTTTTAATAATGTATTTATTATGATTGCCTATACTTTATAATATATGCCAATGTTGGGAAAAAATTCACATGAAATTATGTGAAATAGGTACTTCTCACTATAATTGGTGCATCTTGGACTCTAATTAAAAGGCAATATGTAGTAGCTATCTTTACAAGTAAAAGTTTATTTTCAGCTCTTGATACTGTTTTTGGAAATGGTAAAGCTGAGAAAATGCAGTGATATAATACTGCTGGAAGAATTTTATTCTGAGAGGCAGCAGGAAAAACAAATGGGGAAAAGAATATCAAAGGAAAAATGAACCATCAACAAATGTCTAACTTCAGACAAGTCTGTAGGTGAGCAATAACACAACACTGGACCCCAAATTACCCATAAGTTCATGTTTTATCTTTATCATGTGCTGCCCACCTTCTGATGGCAAGGCAGTAGCATATTCCTACCACAGTGGTTCATGGAATTTGACTACATGAACTATGAGAGTAGATGACTCTAGGTCCCCCTCTCTGTGTTGCAAACTGGACCAAAATATTTGCGTAATGTAAGAAAATCAATAAAGTAAAACTGATAGGAAGAAAGGGTATCATACTGAGTAGGTGTTTATATAGTACCCTGCACTCATAAATAGACAAAAATCCCCTTTTCTCATTTTTTTTGTTCCCTTCAGCTCCTATTTTCTTGACTGTCTACATAAATTGCCAATTCATGATATTCTCAGTATGAAGAACACACAAAAGTAACTCACTGCTATCTACTGAACTATGCCATACATGAGATTAAAACCCGAAACCAATCGATCTCAACATTTCTTAATTTTCAACATTTCCTGGGACATTTTTATTACAGCTAAAGCTAATGAACAAATTTTTCAATATGGGGCAGTAGACCCTGAAAGTATGGTCTGACCAGATGGGTACAACCATAGAGAAAAATAAATAATTCAGTATAAATGAGGCTTCACAGCCTCTGCAGGAAATGAGTGACAGATCTCATGCTCAGAGTATTAACATGACATGAATTCAAAAGGCTTGAAATTTATGTGGCCCGTTAACACTGCACACATGTGCACAAACACATGCAATTTCTTAATCAGTCCTGGCTCTGTTTCCATGTACCAGCCCTGGGTCAGAAAGGGTGAATGCTTCCAATCAATATCCAGTTGTTAGAGTAACAGCCATGTCGGTTCTGGATGGCTGAGTGGGTGAAAACATGTTTGTTCTACTTAATGTGACACAGTCCCGTCAAATTAACAACCACGCCAGCAGAAGCAGGCCTGCTTAATGGGCTGAAGTCAGCTCCACAGAGGATTTATTATCAACACCCCACCAATAGATCTGAAACCTCATTACTAGAGGTTTATTTGCAGATAATAACTAAAGGTAGATTTTATGTATATAGGTGATGTCTGATTTTAAAGATACACCATGCTATGCTACTTAGTAAACAGATTGTCTTTAATTGACATAACCTTCTGGTATCATCTGTGTATTATGTGAGCAGTAGAGTTTTTTAGTCAAGCCCCTGTTCGGTAAAATTACAATAGATACTAACCTCATAAATACAAAAAATTCCCTCTTCCTGTTGTGTGCCAACAGGAACTACTGAGGATCTGCAAGAAAGCTGATCCTTAACATATGAGCTCTAATTAAGGTCTGAACCTTGATTTTCTGCCCCTGCGTATTGCTAGAATGGAGTGACTGAGAGTAGTTAAAAATCAGCTTCAGTCTGGATCAGCTTTTTGCCACAGACAAGTGGAACTTGACATGCAGGGGTGAAATTCTGATAATCATGTTACCAGATTCTCTTCCCATTTCCTTTCCTGTGAGAATGATGTCTAGTGGCAACAGACAGCAGTCAACCACAATCATTAAAAACACCCCTTTTAACCAGGTATGGCTGTAATTTATCCTAGTCAGTAGTTCATCTATAGAGAGAATAAACTCACTTAAAATACTTGTACATTGGAAAGGATTTTTCTTTACCTGATTGGTAGTAAATTTAAATTTTGAATAGGAATTTTGTACTCACTAAGTCTTACAAAGTCTATATTTTATGAGAAAATATTTTTTTACCTGTAGTTGGCATAGAGTCTCAAATCAAATACTCTTTTTCATATGGAGAGCAGTTTGTGGTTGAAGTGGGGAAGCTGCAGCTGAAAGTGTTGGTAAAAAGACCTTGCAGGAATAAAGGGGCCTGTGCCCAAGACCTTAGCACAACTGCAGTTGTGCATGGTGTCAGTAGAGCTAAATTCTCTTCCGATGAGGATATGAGGATATGGCGCTGGTACTTCTCTGTATACAAGAGAGAGGCAGAAGACAAAATTCACAGCTGGAAAGCAGAGTTTGCCTTTCCTAGAGAATGGAAAGTTAAAGATGGCAACTGATGGTTTGTGAGAATCTTTTTCTTTCCAATTGGAACTAGATGACCTTTAAGGTCTCTTCCAGCTCTATCTATTCTAGGATTCTGTGAAAAGGGGTCCTACAGCTAGCCTGGCTTTCTCAGCATTTTGCTCAGCTCAGTTAACTTCCACCACAGCCAGATCTTTTCTCTGCCTTCATACAGAACTAGCCCTGGGCATTCCCTTGTGCAAAGGACAATTTTACATAGTTCATAGCCTTGACCATTCCTGGCTGGTTTCCACTGGGAAATCAAAATTCAGCAGATTGCAAGATTAATTCCCTGCCGCATTTCAAAAAACAAACTGTTAACAAAATAAAGGCTTAGAAATTCATATGGGAAATCACAGTATTAGCATACCTCCACCTGACATTGTTCTCAGTAGCTTTTGTTGTTGTTTCTTAAAATTGTACATTAAATCAGCAATCCAACACTAAAAAAATCAACCAAAATGAAATTTTAACAGAATAATCAGTTTATGAGAAGATCTAATATAGGAAAATGTTAGGCCCATGTATTAAATTCTCCTGTAACTAGGTTTGAAGGAATCAAAATCCTTTAATGAAAAACCATCCAAACTGTTCCACAGAAAATTTTGTTTTCACTTATTGTGAGTATTCTACCTAAAGGTCTGCTTTCTACAGAGAGCTCAGAAATTCTAAATGAAAATACAACTAGATGCCTGAAAAGATTTTGACTGCTGCTTAACAACCTTTGATTAGGAGACATTGCCATAAGAGAATCACAGGATATGGAGTGCAGGTGTTTGGTTTGTGTGGTAGTTGGAGGTACGGCACAGAAAGAGAAAGATCCCAGTCGCCTACTGCTCTCTGTATTCATGTAGGAGGAGCAGAGATATGACCAAAGGACTTTAAGAGCTCTATTCTGATTTCCTTATACATTGGAACAAAACTGATAAAATATTATGGTTCTGCAACATACAGGTATTTTTTTGAAATCTCAAAAAAATCATTGAAGGAAAAGTAAGGGTTGGTGAGGTTTCACTAATATTAGTTGTGTTTCCATCACTTTTTAAAAATAAAATTTTCAATAATAAAACAGATTAATCAGTTTAATCAATCAGTCAGTCAAATTAAACAATCAAAACTTTGGCAGCATCTTGAATTCACCCCTAGTGAATGATGAAAAGCAAATAAAGTGTTATTTTAGAAAGGTAATTATTCTAACATTTGGCAGGACTCTCTAAGGATTTTTCCTTTAAATTTTTGCTGTTAGAAGTTTTTATACCTCCTAAATCCCAATTTAATTATCTCTCTGCTTGCCAGACCCTGGAAGACATACTTCAGTCTGTTTTATTCAATTTATATTTGCCCTTGAGTTTTTCAGCAACACTGCCTCATGATCTGTTTGCTGGGGAGGCTATCCAGACTGCCCACTGTATTCTAAGAAACAACGGGGGAAAAAAAAAAAAAAAGGAAGAAAATCCTCTTTAATCTCTCTGATTTGTGACTTAATGCATGAACATATGGAGGAAGGCACAGCTCGTGCTCATGTCTGCATTTTAGAATTAGTTTTCATCACTGAATCATAATCCACATCCAACAATTTGCAGCTTCATGTGCGTTGTGCTAAATTTCCCATTTATTGGGAACTCTATAAGTGAATTTAAGGATCAGAAAGTTGAACGTGGGAAAATGTAACAGATCTGAAGCCAAAACCTAGCCTTGTGGTCTCAATCAGGTATTTTTGCTGACTTTGACAGAAAAGGAATCTCATCCTTCAGGTCTGCCATTTTCTCTTGAGGCTTCAACTTCATCCTTTGCCAGGCATCACAGCAACAACTGCCTGGGATAAGAAACTGCTGGATTAAACTGAAAGCTTAAAAAAGGTTAGCCAACAGGTAGAAATACCTTGAGATTTCATAATGAAAATGAATGATGAAGCACAAAATGTTATGAAACTGGAGAGTTTCTATTTTGGAGCTAAGGGAGAAAAAAAGCTGGGTGTTTTATGACATGTGTCAGTCAAAAAGCAGAACTTCATAAAAGAAATGACAGATACTTGAATACCTCTGCCTGGTACTGAAATGCTGTGCACCTGTCAGCACAAACATGTTAGCTAGAAACAAGATGGAAAAATATCACCTTCTCCTTGAAAAGAAGACCTAAGAATAAGTACAGGAAAAGTGTTTGTAAAACAAGAGAATAAAGAACATTACAATTGTGTGCATGAGTAGCCAGGAATTTTGCATGTTCTCCTTTTGATCTTAGCAAAATGTTTTCATATGTGTCTAAACTGATGTAGTCATTCTAAGATTGGCTGCATTACAAGGAGTGTTTACAGCAGGTCAAAGGAGGTGATTCTTGCCCTCTGCTGAGCACTGATGAAACACTTCTGGAGTGCTCGGTCCAATTCTGGATTCCCTGGTGGAAGAGAGAGATGTGGAAATAACTGGAATGAGTTCAGTGGAGGGCCACAAATATGGCTGAGGGACTGGAGCATCAGTCACACAAGGATAGATGAGAGAGCTGGGATTGTTGAGGCTGGAAGGCTCTTAGGGGATCTCATCAGTTTATATTAGTGCTGTCTGATGAGGATGGAGGCTGATGCTCTCATTAGTACCCAATGACAAAAGAAAAGTTATTTAAGTTTAGGAAAACCTATTTAAACTATTTAAAAAAAACCCCAACCCTGTTTAATGTGAGGGCGATCAAATACTGGAGCAGGTTACTGAAGAATATTATGGAGCCTCTATCACTGGAAATATTCAAAATTCATCTAAATAAGTTCTTGCTGAAGAGGAGTTGGGCTAGATGGTGTTCAGAATTGCCTTCTTTACTCAGGCATTCAGTTATTTTTTAGGGTAAGCCCCTACGATTGCATTCCTGTATAACTGCTATTGCGGGAATGAGGTCCCAGACAGGCACGGACTGCACCATGATCAGTCCCTGTAGCTTAGATGACGCCAAGTTCAGAATCTCCCATCACAAGAGGTTGTACAGAAACTCCTACTGTGCAGAGGATGTTAAAGCAGCACCAAAGAATGCTGGAGGAAGTAAAAAGGGCAGGGATTAGTTGCAGGAGTGCCACTGACACGTTTCTGGAAGTAACTACCGGTCTAGAAGACCTAGGATTCACATTAAACTGACTTAATTAGATTTTTATTACAGAAAAGACCTGCCATTTACCCTTATTTAGAAGGTACAATATTTTAATTGTTCAGTTATGTCTTCTTTTATACATTTTTATAAAGGCTGCCTTCCCCTCTTGGCTGCTTCATATCAAATAAGGTTATAAATGTCCCAGCTGTGCATTAAGTGCAGAGAGCACAGGTGTGTATGTTTTGCTTTCAGCAGTCTCATAGGAAAAATTTTCTGGCCCATACTATGTGGATTCACAGAAGGAAGACTGAAAGAGGAAATGGAGGCTGTACATATGTAAAAGAGGGTACTTAGAACATCCTTGTATAGCCAAGCATCAGAAGGAAACAAGACAAGGCAATGCATCTTAGGATACCCATGCTTGAGAGCAGAAGCTCTCAAGAGCCCCATCTTAAACTCTGAATGTAAATTGCTTTTTCAAAAGAAACATCACTTTTTGCCTTCTCTAAGATTGCAACTCATCCCTTGGAGAAGTGAAAAGCAAGGGCTGTAGCCAAGCAACAGCAAATAATCTTTAAGATTTTTCTCTTCAAAGCAAAAACAGAGCCTCAACCCACCCCATCCTTTCTTCATCAATGCAGGCAACACACTGCACACAGTCTGTGTGCAAACAAGCCAAAGTCTATATTGCTTTGTTTCTCCAAAAGAAGTAAACAAGGCTTGTGAATAAATTAAGCTCTTTTAATATATTTCAAACTCCTTTTGTCAGAATATAGCAAGGCTGACAAGTGAACTGCTAGAAAACACTGTCTGCTCAGCCTGAAAAAAGACAACCACAGAGAAAACTTTTGTGCAGATTCATGTATGATTTGCCAGTGCAGAAATCTGCACACTGATCTGAGCTTCTGGTTTACTGGAAAGAAATAATTTAAAATAAAAATTATTAGATTCTAAAAGGAGGAAGAGGTCCTTACACAGTGAAACTGTAAGTTTTAGGTTTCAAGTCACTTAACTAAAACAAGAAGACAAAATCTCTGGAGGTATTTAAAAGATGGTTAGATGTGGTGCTTAGGGGACATGGTTTAGTAGTGATTTTGGCAATTTTGGTTAATGGTCGGACTAGATGACCATAGAAGGTATCTTCCAACTTATATAATTCTATGATTCTAAGATGATAAGTCCTTGTTTCTTTCCCCTCTTTTCTCTTCCAATATGGCTAAAAAAGTGAAACAAACATGCAATGTCAAAAAGCACTTCCGAATGTCCATTTGCCTTTAAAGGCAAATTAAATTTGATGTAGAGCAGTCATAGTCTTGCCTATCCATGCAGGAATGCTTTGTTTCCCTAGCAGGTTCTAAAGTTGGCCTGCTTTAAAAATGTTTCAGGGAGGTTATGGGGCATTATGCGTTACATCTTGATTTACCAAACAGAAACACATGGTATTTCCCATTTAACTGTCTGCCCTAAGCCATCAGATCTGTTGGCAAAATACATTCCTTCCCTCTTCCCTTCACTTCATTCTGATTAGAGGACCTTCATAACACAACTACAGAGAGACTAGTACAGGCACTTGCTGGTAGCAGAATGTAACTTTAGTTTGCCATTATCAAGGCTCTTTGTAGAAAAATAAATAGCAAAACCACTCAAATAGTATTTTTTAACATATTTACCGTATGCAAAAAGCTGCTATGTACTTTCCAAATCATCTCAGCTTTATCTCAGTTTTAGGTGGAGGAAAGTTAGGAGATAAAGAAGGCAGAAAAGCCTCACTTAATATCAATTTGCAAAATACCACTCTTCATTTATAGCATGTTGACTACCAAAAGGATTTTTTAAATTAAAAAGCAGCTTCTTGCAAAGAGGCTAATTCCTATAAATAAGTTGCTGCAGCTTAAAACAAAGAAGTGTAATCATTAGGTAGCTCACATATTACAAACATTATTTTCCACTTCAGTTGTTGAAACACTTTAGTAGCCTGACAATGTTTTGACATTCACTGCTATATAACAGGGTAAGAAAGGATGTAATTCTGTTAATTTATGATCAATTCAGCCTGCATTATGCTCAACTCAACAATTTGCAATAATAACATTCTCAATTACTGTTTGGCCTTCTCCTTCTCCCATAATCTTCTGTAAGTGACACTGTATGTCACAACATTTTCAGTGCGCAATTAGAACAGGAACATCAAAATAACCCAAATCACTATTATTAGGATTTCAGTGTAGCCACATGAATGTTCTTTAGGGGAAAATCTCACATGAAAGGCATTTTTTCATACTTAAATTCTCTCCCAAGGGATTGATGCTACTTCTCACTGGCAGTGAGTAAAGGCAATGTGATGAATTATAGGCCAACAACTTAACTAGAGATGAAAATTTGTCATTGTCAGATATGTAGCTTTGCTGAAGTCATATCCAACCCACCCATTATTTCAGATAATTCCTTGTAAACTGTCTCAGGTGAAATATCTCCTAACCTCTAGAGATAAGAGAAAATTACAAATAATATACACTGCTTTAGATTTTTTCAGTGCAGATTCCAGATGGCATAACCTGCTTTTATCATGTTTCAATCAATTTAGATTAATTTCTGGAAAACTGAAAACTATGTCAAGCTGCTAGTATATGGTAGCTCTCCTTAATTAGATATAGTTTTCCCTTTATTTCTTTTGCAGTGTAACATTTTGAAATTAGGAAACAATTCATGGTGAATAATTTACTTGATAGATTCAGGCAACAGGGACAGGAACAATGTAAGAGCACAAGAGTCTGTCTTTGGGGAGTACATAGGAGAACTGGGGCATAAATATGTCTTTTTGCAGCAAATTTACTCACAGACATGAAACTCTGCTCATTATTTGAAAGTACAGACTGTTTAATGCCTCTAAAGTACATTAATTTTTTTTTCTTTGACAGTTAATGGTAATCGCATCTGTTCTTCAAAAGAACTCATCTCTGTCCCTCAAGCAGATGTGTATAACTTCAGAATCCAGGCAACATTTTAAAGTCCTGCATAGCTATATCTACATACTGTATATCTGTATCTACATACACGTTCTTGTCAACAAGTGCATAAGTATTTTGTACATGAACTTGTCCTAGCTTCGAACTGGCTGTACTAAACACATGTGGCAAATGTAGCAGGGGAAGTGATGAATAGAAAATACATTACAGCTCTATGTAAATGTGTGGTTAGCCAAACCAGATAACAGGAGTCAGGACATATGAAAATTCTGAAGCAATACATGCATTTTGTCACCAGATACTTATTTTCATGTAGAATCTTATGCTTTTTTGAGGCACTACAGGCATAATAAATAACATAGTTATTTATGTCACACTTGTTTCCAGTGAAGAAGAAACTACATACAGAGAATTAAGCTACATACAGAGAATTAAACTACATACAGAGAATCAAGGGATGCCTATCAGTTGTTGTAAACAGTATGTGGAGGGTACTGAAAAGCTCTGGAGTTCTAAGAAGTTTTGATCACAGTGTTGATTGAATGTAGCTGAGGCTTTTCTCAAGACTTCCTAGAACTTAGTGATATCACTTAGAAGAGTCAAGAGGGAGAAGGCCAGGATTAGTTCACCTCATCTTACAGTAGACTGGAATGACTAGCTCAGTTTAGACTTGCTGATATGTGAAGAGGATATGACAGACGGTAATGCTTTTTCCAACTTCAAAAGAAAAAGCACTAAAAGTTAAATGAGGAGACAGCCTGAGTGTCTGGTAGAATTGGTGATAAGCACCTTTCTGCCCTGGTATATGAATTCTCCATTTTCATGCAGAAGCAAAAAACATGTCAATTAACTCTATAACTTTCTTTATATGTTCTCAATGACTGCTGTGCTGCTCAAAAAAATCTCACAAATTCTGCAAAAATAATAAAACCCTGATTCAAAAATCCACATTCTCAATTTCACCATGTACTTCTTTTTCTGGCAGATCCTGAGTCATTATTTATAATTGCTTGGAATGGACGGTCTGCCTAATCAAGAGCCAGTTTATGAATTATGAAAGGTAAATGTATTTTCAGTATTCTGATTTTCATTCATTAAGCAAAAAAATAAGAAAGACATTACTTATTTGGTATGTTTCTCATTTCTTCATTTTTGAGGTCAGTCATAGAATCATCTGGGTTGGAAGAGACCTTTAAGATCATTAAGTTAAAGAATTAGCCTAGCACTGCCAAAAACACCACTAAACCTTGTCTTTCAGCACCCTGTCTACCAGTCTCATTCTTTCAGGAACAGTGATTCAACTACATCTCTGTTACGATGTTTAATAGCATTTCTGTGAAGAAAGTTTCCCTAAAATCTATCCTTAACCTCTCCTGGTGCCATTTTCTCTTCTCTTATAACTTGGGAGATGTAATCTCTCTACATCATCCTTTCTGCAATCTGAAGAGAATCATTTGAGGGACAAAATCCAGAATCTGAAATTACCAATTTTGTGTAGCATTACCTAGTAGTTAAAAAGAAGGTTCATTCATGTTGTAAATCAGATTTATTCCATGCACACAATAATTATCAGGATGCACACTTTGAGAATTTATGAGCAATAAACTAAACTCCTCTTGTAGGTAGCATCTCTATGTGATGACTACTAGCAGGTGAGAGCCCACAGGAGCTGAAATTAATTTTAGAAGCTTAAAAAAGCCCAGCTGGCTAAGATGAGAGGTGGTAGTATTCCCAATTAATAATTCAAGGAGTTGCACTTGAAACTAACATTCAGAACAAAACAACATACCAAATGCTGCACTGATTGCTTTAACGGCTCTGTGTAAGGGCAACCTGCTGCCAGTGATGGCCAATTAAAGAAATTCATGGAGCAATATCAAAACAGAATGTACAGAGAAAATCTATTAAGGAATACAGAGCAAAACTGTGCAGAACTGGTGTGATATATTATTATATACACAAGTTTAGGACTTAGCCTAGTGAGAAACAAGGAGCTGTCAACAGTGGAGAAATGCAGCGGTGTTCTGCTGTTGCTATTTCTTCCCAAATTGCATCAAGTTTTTTCAATTTAAAAACAAACAAACAAAAGCAAATACGGAACTGCTTACTCAAAGTACAAGGTGTTAACAAAGTTTTGAAAATTTTCATAGCTCTTTCCATTCTTTTTGACAAAAAATGGGGAAAATGTTTTTTTCTTCTCCATTTAAACATACTTCAACAGAGAACTCACTCAAATGTTCTGTCTGTGGTGCTCGAAGGTCCTTTACAAACTTTAAAGCAAAGTAAGAAAATGTATACTCCTTTTTTTGACACCAGTGGTCATGATATTGGACTAACAAGAGATACAATGTCTGAATGAACAGTTTTCTGCATTCTGAGAAGATGATTTTGAAAGTCAGTGAGTGCCTTTTGTAAATCTACCAATCAACTCCCCTTCAACAGCCTGTAGAAGAGAACATGAGCAGAATAGTGATTGATGCATCTCAGAGAACACAAAACTTGGAGGCTGCACAGCCACAGCTTAGAGTAACTGTACATGGAAAGACTAGATGCCATATCAGGTGGTGCATGGAGACAGCACCAGAGAATGGAGCAGCCCTGGCCATGCTGGAAGCAGTGAGCCCGTGTGTTTACCACAGTCTGTGAGCTGGGTCGTATGCCAAGAATATGAATAACCTTTGAGGCCAATGCCATTAAACCATTTCTTGGAAAACATTGCTGTGGTTTGCTGCTGGAAGCCAAGTTTAGGCTATATCTGTGCTGCATTTGCAAGCACATGTGTTGTAGTAATCTTCCAGGGTAATGCATTGGCAGCAGTGGGAGACATTTTATTTTTACAATTGCTGGTGCAGTAGAAGAATATTCGTCTGCACTTAAATACACTTTATGGCTATTCACATTAGGGGCAAATTTTCAAAGAGCTGCTAAGGTTTTTGGCCAGGTATGCCACTGCTTTTATTAGGAACTGCATCTGTTAAACAGAGCAACATGCTTTGAAAAACATACAAACACTTTCTTCCTCTGAACATTCAGAAATGTCTGATTTTTTTTCCCCCAAATTTTTACAGCAGCTAGCATGACAGACAGTTTGAAAGATGTGCTGAGAGAACTTGGAGTCACTGGTGCAGCAGAGAAAAACTGTGCCACCTGAGGATCCTCTCCAGACTGGGGAATCCTCATGTGGTCTGATTTGGAGGCTGCTTGGCATCACTGAAGCAGTGCAAAGCAGTCCCAAGGGTCAAAGAGCCAGGTCCAGTTGTAATGGTAAAAGAGGGATATTCAAGACTAAAATGGCACCTTTTCTTCTTGTCCTTCTCCAAGTACAGTGTCTTCTTCCAATATACTATTTTTGTTTCAGAGCATTTTCTTTTCTAATCTGCATGCTTGAGAAGGGGTCTAAGCTGATATTAAAACATCCTTTTCCAAGCTGGATGGTCCATCATCAGCAAAAACAAAAGTATATGTTTCATCCAGGTCCTTTGGTGCTCCCATTGGCTCCAGTCCTGCAGAAATCCTGTCAACTCCAATATCCTGTCAGCTCACAAAGGGAGAACCAGCCAGGGAAGAAGAAGGACTGGAGCAGGGACTGTGTCCTCATGAACCACATATGGTAAAACAGCAGCCACCAAAAGCTCAGGATCCTTATTGAGCTGCTCAACAGCCCCAGATTTTTCTGATTACTGCCACATTTTCTGTAAAAAGGAACATCGGATATTGTGGCTGTTCTGCTGACAGTGATTAGAAAATGTTTTAATTCATAACAATTATAAAAGCAATAAAAGTGTAATGACTGTTATTATTTTTTTATAATCAAAAACACACTTCGCAATTTGGAATCCAAATTAGCCTCCTTAAGATATAAAATTCTCCTTAAGATATAAAAAGCACTGCCTATAAGATGTATAAAAGATTTTTATACTTTTTGAAAGAAATTGCTCATTACTTGAAATATTAAGAAAACAGCATTATTTGCAGAAAAAGGGAGTCAGTCACTATACAAGATCCAAGGTGTTGACTCAATGTGTTAATTACAGCTTAACATGGATACAGATACTGCTTTAGGCCATTTGCACCCAACATTTGGAGGAAAATTGCAGTTTTAATCATAATCCAATGAGGCATTATGCAAAACTTTTCTACAGCATCTGCACACTTCACTCAGAACACATGCTGGTGCTGTTTTAAAAAATACATTAGGACATGTGTAAAAGTCTACTAGGCTTAGAAAATTATTTTTCTTACCAAAACCTAATACAGCAGCAGATGGTGAAATATCTCTAAAGAAGCTGCAGAGAAGTCAGTACCTTTTTCTTTGCAGCCTTGGCCTTTGATACTAATCATGATTTTATCCAGCTAAGAAGAAGGCAGAGCAAAGACTATTCTTTTGATAAGTGTTTGGATTAATGGAAAGATGGAAGAAATTAATGATCTTATTATTCAGCTCAGAAAACTGGCCATCCTGAGGAGATTCTGAAAGCTCTCTAGGAAGGCAGAAGATATTTGAGTTCCTTCTCAAGAAAGAAAGGGAAAACTAGAAGCTACTGTGGCAGTAACCTGCAAAGGCCACTGGTTCAATACTGCAAGACATGTTAACTGAATGAAGCATTTAAAAAAAATTTTTTTAAGGTAGTGATTTCTTGTTGGACTACATTTAATTGAGCTCAAAGCTGGGCATATAGACAGAAGAGGCAGCTGAAGATTTCTGAAGTCTGCATTTGTAATACAGTTGCTAATTTGAAATACAGTTACTAATGTTTTGGATACTTTCAGCCTATAAAAACAGCATTGATACAACTGTCAAGCCATATGATACAAAGTACCCATAGATACTCATCTGAAAGATGAAACAATTTGGTTTTGTACTTTAAATTAGCACCTAACTATTCAGAACTAAAGACAAGATAAACCAAGCTTTGTAGAATTGTTGTGATGCTGATGCAATGGATTTTGATAAACCTGTTAGCTACATTAAGATTCTCGAGCAAAAGGTAGCACATTTCTATAGCTTGAGACCAGAAAAATATTGATAGCCAGCAGTTCCATCTAGCTGGACTACCGGAAAAAACAAATGTAAAGAATCCTGTTACAAAAAGGACACTGCTAGAACAAAATATCACAGAGCTGAAAAATCATAATTCTGTACCACCTTTCTCAAGGAGCAGAATATTGCTTTCAGGAGACATGAGCTAGTCTTGAGAAGGCAGCAGAGCACAAAAATAAACTGCTACAGTACGTAAGAAGCCATTCTTCCTCCTCCTCTCCTTCTGGCATCTCTCTCCTGTGCTCCTGAGAGCAGAAAACTGTCAGCTGCCATGAGCCATACCAGGGCTTTATATATCTCTCTCCTTTCCTAAATATATGGATCATTATATAGAGCAATATAACCCACACCATATTATATTTGTTTACGAGTAATCTAAACCACAACCTTCTCCCTAAACTTACTTCAGCTGGTTAAGTTCAATTAGGAACTTTATTCATTATTTGTTTATGGTCTCTGGAGATAGTGATGTGTTGTGTGCTGAAACCATTGCAGCTGAGAATTTGAAGGAGGCTGAAAGGTGACTGATAGAGTTGAATGCCTTCAAGGAATTTTTAAAATCCTGATCTATTTAAAGAATAACATTATTATGAGGTATATATGAGAATATGGCAACATAAGGGTCATGTTACTAGGCTTTATTTGAAGGGAAATGGGGGGGTGTTGCCCCTGAACTGTTCTTTTTTATAGGTATTTTTGTGTGCCTGCTGGTTTGATTTATCCTTTCAAATTTAACTGGAGTGCAGTCATCATAATTTCTGCACCGTATTGCATAATTTGTTACTTCAGGATTTGCTTCCTGTGTTGTTTTCACTCATCTGAATTGCTTATTTGTTTAGGCAGTGTTTCCTCTGAGCTGAGTGGCACTAACACATCCCTTCCCCCTGACATCAGCTTCTATCCTCCACCTAAATCCTACAACAAAAGGTGATGTTGGTTTCTTCACCTTGATCTTTCACTGTGGTTCTGGAGAGGCTTGAGCTCTGCTCTGTGCAGCAAAGAAACAAAGACTGTTTGCTTCCAGGAACAGACTATTGTTGAAATGAAGAGGTAAAGATCTGCCAGAACCGTTCCTATGCTGCAAGGGTTTTACTGCTTACTTCAAGACACAGAAGGGCTTTTTTAAGAGACTGCGGTTAGAGCAAGCTGGCCAGGATGTTGAATATCGAAATTGTCTGCCGGGATATAGAATTCCAAAACTGGCTGAGTGTGTGACTAATAGAAAAACATTTTCTTTTGGACTTGCTTTTTTATTTTGGATAGATTTTATTTTGTGGGTCCAACAATATCTAATTTATAAAGAAACACAGCTCTTTGCTAAGGTAATTTGCTTTTTCACCTACCATGTCACAATAGCTAGAATATTATGATTTAAAATCCACACCCAAAAAGTGACTCAGATACTCTGTAGTTATGAAATAGCTGCAGTAATAAAGCAATTGAATGTAAATAATACAATAGGTCTGTAAACATAGCTGCAGGCTGAATGGTCTTGTCATATTTCATCCCCTCATTTCAATTCAATGCTAAGCAAAGCACGGAAATGTTTACCTTTGCCTGATCTTTAATTCCCTAAATTTATGTGGAATCATGCACAGATGCTCTGGAAACCAGCCTGGAAAAGCCTGGCATTTTAATTGATCCCAGAGCCTCTTTCCTCCCAGCCCCTGCTGCTGCGAAGTCTGCTACTTGCTCCAAAGGGACTGCATGGTTGCCTAGCCACAGCAAGCAGCCAGGCAAGGTGAAGAAATCCAGGGGAGGAAGTAACCAATCAATTTTTTAATTTCCCTGTGTAAACAGCAGCGAATCAGAATGGATTTTGAAATCTCCTTAGTGGAAAGTGAGACGGGTTGTGAGCATTTTAACATATGTATTAACTGTAAGCAGTAGCTCACAGAAAGAAATCGTAAAGCACTGGGTATGTTTCAAAAAGCTTATTTCAGAAGACAATCTGAATATATTATTTAAAATTCTGAACTTTTTGAGGGAGTGGGGAGGAAATAATATTTACTCTTCTATCACTACTATCTATCTGAAAGATTAAATATTGGTAGGGTCAGGAGGATGATATGCACAATCAAATCCAGTTGTCAGTAAGATTTAGTACAAAAGGAAGAGTTATATGCTTGTCCTTAAAGATTTTCAATTAATATCATCTTGGCACACAGGTAAAAATTAGTTCAGATTTATCAGTGCCATATTTGCAGGTCAGTGAGTTGTGTGACATCCCCTGCACCTTTCTGCATCACAGAAAGAGGTTGAATTTTTTCTCAGTGTCTAATACAGGGTGCCCAGGATGGTGCCCTTTGGTGTCATTTCAGGTAAAAGGTTTTCCAAGGTAATTTGTACTTCCTGCTCTATCCCTCCAGTAACTTCCATGGAGAAAAGATCAATGATCACACTGACACATTGCTAATTTCTATAGAAATATATTCTACTATGCCACTAGTAATATGCCCCTTCTGCCTCTGAGATCCTCACTGCCTTATTGTAGCTCAGAAGTTTAATCCAGATAATGATGAGTCTTACTATTAATTGCGCAAAATATCTAGCATTACCATAAGGTACGACAAGAAATGGCTTTAGTGAAATATTTGTGGTTTGAAAACTATTATGCATACAACAACCCATTTACTCTAATAAAACCCCAAGTTTTATATATACATTTACACTGACCTTGAGGAAAATGGCTTTCAGACTTCCAATAGGAAGACAGAAAGTTGCTTCACCGATTCCCAAGAGAAGCTCTTCTGGCCCAGTGAAAATATTAAACAAGAACATTAAAGATTTCAGAAATCAATTATTTTTTTCAGTAATTTTGAAAAGAGAAAGAAATCTTAGCCACATTTAGATCCACATGAATTCTGCCACTGTCTTAGAATCAATAAGATTCTAAGTGGCGAGGCTGGCCAGAAATGCTGGAGATGTGTACAGTTGGGGAAAAAGAGGAGAGGCAAGAAATTCAAGGATATTGAGTAAGGAATGGTGAAAAAATTTCAAGAAAATAAACTCTACCACTGTCTCCATGATTAAGGGAAACACAGCCTATGTAATTTAGACCTAACTGTACTTCTGGGACATAATACTTGCAAAAACTCATACTATACAACACCTGAAGTTATTCAAAATGGCAACTAAATTATTTCAGCTATTAATACACTCTGTTAGAGCAACGCAGACTGGAATTTCTGAACACTACTGCATTTCAAGTTATTATTTTGGTATTTTGAATATATGGAATGCTCTTCATTACAATCTTCTGAATACTGAGAGTCATATTTGTGAACACATTGTCAAATTGTCTTTCTATAAACATTAGAAGACTTTGTCTAAAGTCTGGTAACATGAAAAGATGACCACAGAAAGGGCCAGAGAAAACTTTTCTGGACCACTGAAATTACCATTGCCCTCTCCTTACACCCAGTCAAGGTCACATTGTTATTGCAATTTCTCCAACGGTTTCCCTTCACACTGCATCACAAGCCTGAATGTAGATGTGTCCAGATGAAAAGAAAGCACATAAAAAATACACTTGTGAGCCAGCAAGAATTCAAACAGTTCCAGGACCTGAGTGCAAATGCAGAAGTTGAGATGCAAGGCAAGTCATCTGTTTTTGCGGAACCAGAGGAAGGTCTGATTTATTAATATTCAGTGCCAGCCAAAAGCTTGAGTTTTCCAAGTACTTCAGAAGTAAGAGCAGATTTCATTAAAAAACATACAAATGAAAATAAATTCAAAGTTGCTATTCACAGGGTGTGAACTTGAACCGAAGAAAACTTCTTGAAAACTGACCCATTAAAGGCCCTACACTATTCATACATTTGAGGATTTATACTCCTTTACCTAAAAATTAAATTTTGTCCTGGGCTAATGATCAGTCTGAAAAGACTAATCTAAAAGGTAAATTATTATTTTCATAGGAAGAACATTTCTATCCCAGACCTTTTAAATTTTAATTGAAGGTGACTGATGAACTGGATTAATCTGCACAGTTATGTACACCTGATTTTTATATCAGAATAGAGAATTAAATAAGTGCCAGAAATCATGTGACCTTCGTATTTCCAAATACATCTAATACAAAATGAATATTTGTGTCCTTGAATTGGAAATAGAAAAGTCCCAGCTTTGGCAGTGTGAATATGGAAAGTGGTATTTTCCAGGAGGAACAATTGTCTGATATTTGGTACACACATTACAAATAATCCCAACTTTAAACTATTAAGTTCTTCTGTAGGGCAGCTGTCTGTGGAAAAAACAAACTATAGCTGGCTGAACAGCAGCCATGCAACTACAGTCTTTATCAGAACCAAGAAACTCCAATTCTAACACAGTGACATCAAATCCCAGCATGACCCCTGCGAGTCCCAAATGAAATATCAAGGATAAATACTTAAGCTTTTAATTTTTTCCTTCATTTTAGGAAGTGGAACTTGGCAGAGAAGACTGAAGATCTATAAAATCTGAAAGATTTTGATAAAAGATTAAGATTCCTTGTCCATCCTTGGCATTTACAGACATAAATTCTGCATCCTGAAACTCAGAAGACCATTCTGTAGGATTAGGGATTGGGCTAGAATTAAACTCTGGACTTTAGATTACTGTACAGACAACCTGTCCACTCCTCTTTTTCCAACACATGAAACACTGACAAAACGGAATTTAATTAATTTTGCTTACTGAAGTAAGTGGGGGAGGAAAATTCTCAATAGATTATGGGAGGATTTGCTTAAACATTGTGTTGACCCATAGAAGTTGACTGGCAAATACAGAACAGTTTTACAGATATTCTTGATAATTGATCTTTATAATGAAATAACTAGAGCACCTGCAGGCTGACATTTATTTGCATTCATTTTCATGGGAAAAAGTCAAGTTCAGTTGAGAATACTAGATATTATAATTAAGAGATAAATAAAAAGGGGGGTTAGGGTTGTTGGCTGTTTGAAGAAATGTTTCATTTTTTGTTTTGATTTGTTTAGCAAAAATTATTGTCATAGTCCTAGGTTTTCATATAATAAAGTGGATATTACTTACCTGTCAGCAGACAAAATCAGTAAATGCATACTTGGTAAAATTCCCCTGGAAGAAAAAAAAAATTCTAAGCATCAGCTGTAATAAGAAAAAATCCTTTTGTTGACACTATGTAGTTGTGATTCAGCCTACACAGACTCAAATTTGATTATGTGGGTCAGTGAGACCTTTCTTAATCGGACAGGACTTAAAAATAGTATTTTTATAACCGCAAGCACATCCCTGTCATCAGTTACTGCTTGGAAGAAACAGGAAAAGAGTAGGAGAGGAACTCTAAAGGGATGTTTCATTCTCCATAAGCTCTTGTGTCCTTGACTGCTTTGTTCTAGTCCCCATTCAAAGTGCCAGCTTAGAGAGAAAATGGTTGTTACTTTGTCTCACAGATGAAAATCCAATAGGTAAAAATGGACTTCCTTGTCTATTGTTTAGAAGACCTCTGACTTCTAGAGTTTTCAATCACTATCAGCTTAAACTTTCCAAGTCAGGTGAGAAAAGGACCACAGGAACACTGGGGAAAATATTTGCTCTTTGTAAAATAGATTTTCAGAATAAAGAAGGTTACTATTAAAAATAAAATCACGACTTTTAGGCTGAAACTGATTTAAAATAAGAGAAGTAACCAGACTAGCACTTCTCTACTTGCTAGGATTCCTTTACAATGAATTAAAGAGGAGATAAAAATATCTTTTACTTGGTGATCATATGGATGTCACAGTTCAGGCATTTATTTTATCATCTTCCAAACAGCATAAAAATCTGTGATATCTTTGGTCCATTCTAAAAGCTGTAGTGCAAAAACTGTTACAAATGTTAAAACAGAATTTTCATTTTAAAAGATTAGCATTTGGGAAGCCTCATCTCATTAGCTCTGAGGCACAGCAATGAGGAGTAAAAGCTAAAATAATTTTCTTAGAAATCAAAACTTTTGCAGCAGTTTGAGGGATTGCATTTGAGAGTTCCTCTCTTTTCTACTACAAGACTGGCCATCAAATATTTCTTCTTTCTTCCACAATCCTTCACACCAGTTTCCCAAATGGATTTTCCACTTCTTTACCTTTTTGTCCCCACTTAAACATTAATTTTCCTCCCATTTCATTGTGTGCAGCTAGAGAGGTGAAATAATTGTGGATGTTCCCCTTTTGTCACTGTGCTAAGTAGGAGGGACTCTTTTCAAGCTGACAAAATACTCTCAAAATGCTGGACGTGACTTGTTTTAGCAGATATTTGCTTTTTAAAACTCTCAGGGGGATTTACGATATGTTCTGCTCATGTTTAGGTAGCCTGGGTAATTTAACCCATTAGTGTCTCTTAACTGACTTGAGAAAGTACATTTCAAAGTAAAGCAGGCTTGTAACCAAAAATCTATGAAACACAAATAATTTTTCTTTGTTAAGACACTAAATCTAGGTTTTCCTTTTAAAATAAGTTTTATTTTATAGAAATCACATAAAGTCACGGTCCAGAAAACAAAAAGAAATCATCTCTCAAACACTGGAGATTTTTTTCCAGCTTCAACACTGCAATGGTGGAAAATGGACTCTCAAAGTATTTTTATTGAACTTCTGCTAAGTGCTGCTTTTCTCATGGTGATACATTTGACTAATCTTCACAGACGTTCACAATAGTTGCATTTCTTGTGTCTTCACTGTTTACATGTTCTGGAGCAGCTAGACTCCTGCCAGACAGCAAAGGAAAATGTTGATTCCTCCTCAGAACTGTTAAAAGTGTTCTTTTTTAAAAATGGAGGAACTGGTGGTACTATAGCTGTCCCTATCCTAATAACTCTAAGACAAGAACTTCTTGACAACAAAGGATACTGAAGTATTTAGCGATTCCTGATCTTTGTTCTCTATACATAAAACTTTTCATTTAGCCAATGGAGAGATGTATTTACCTGGGAAGAGGAAGAAAATAATAATGCAGAACATTTTAGTCAGGACCAAAGCAAAATGGATTGAACAGGGCTGTCATTATCCCCAAATCAGAACTCTCCACTTGAGAGCTTATTTTGAGGGAGGCAGGCTTGATACTATGCTGGATCTAATCAGTCATAGCAAGGCTCAGATTCTGCAAAAAATGCAGTCCTGGCCCTTGTTTCTTTCCATTTACCAAGTGGAAATAAAATTAGCTAACACTGAATACTTTAAAAATCCTGTCATTCTGTTAGCTTACTTATTCATAAGAATATGATTTTGTCATGTGAAATAAAAGACAATGAATACTTGGGGCTGGTTTCAGTAATGTCTGCAATTAAAACAGGCCATAGATGCTGTAGGGAAAGAATCACTTCTTCCAGGAATAATTACAGGACAGAGGGCAAGCAGGTGGAAGAGAGGACAAGAAAGTAGCTCAGGTAGCCAGGGAAACCCAAACAATCCTAGTCTTGATAAAAAGCATACTGAAGACTGTTGACTTTAGGATTAAGTTAATAATGAATAATTATAGAAATAAAGATTGAAATATATGAGCATTTCTTTTTAAAACTCTTTTGAATTAAAATACAGATCCTATTATTTTCCTCAGCTGGAAGATACAGTTAGTATATACCACTGTACTGCATTTTGGACAATGGCTTTGCAGGCTGAGACAATATTAACTAAAAAAAAAATAATCTCCTCAAAGTTTCTCAGAAGTGGAAGCAGGAGATCTACTTCATGGGATTTTTTCTTGCAGATCTTAATCATGAACACTCATTTTCATGCCTAACATTTCATTTTCTCACTCTGTTGGCAACTAGGTAACAAGACATACATAGACCTTCAGGTTACGTTTCTTGGCATTCCTTGTCCATTCCTTGTCCACTGACTTAATACTCAAAGTAGTTCTGAAAGCAGGAAAGCATACCATCTTTCTAATTTATTGTCTCAGTGACAATAGAAATGCATCTCAAACATTTGATCCTGGCCACTCATACACTGAAGTCCAAATGTTTTAATTACAAAGTTGGTTGTGGTTCTGTTTAAGCCATAGGGAAAATGAGATGAGACTTGTCCTTTAGACAGCCCTCATCCCATCTCATTTTAGTGAATTGACTCCCTGTGCTCCTATATATGAGTCTACACACTCACTTTGGATCCAAATCCGCTCAGAAGTTCTCATTTCCTCATTGGTAACATAGAAGGTCATGGAAGGTGTGGTTCCTAACTGAGACAGCTGCATACAACTTCCTGAAATTTCTCAGCAGGAGTATTACCCCAGGATTTTTTGAGGGCTAAGAACCACCTGGAGCAGTTTGCTTCCAGTCGTGGACTGGAAAAACAACATGGAGGATGGTTAGTGGAGACAAAGTGAAAGAAAACTACAAGTCACAACATTTCCATATGAATTTTTTGAAAGGGGAAAATAATGGAGTGTAGATGCTGTCTCTGATCTGGTCAAAAACAGTCATATGGGGAAGTGATTTTTCATAATTTCTTCAGAATCCAAAATTAATTCAGGTGTTTCCATTTTCACTGCTAGCTAAAAGGCTTGCTCCCTTGTCACATCAGTGCAGAGATTATCTCATTATTAACGTACGTACCAAAGTATCTTACAGTACTTCTTACATCTTACTGTATGGCCTAAATCTATGATTTAGCAGCCTACCCTGAATCTGCCTTTCTAAATGCAGATCACAGCTGAAATTCAGTTCTACAAATACATGCATAAAATAACTGCATGCAAATCTTGACAGCTGCACCTTTAAGGATTGTCCAGAAAATTTAAAATTATAACCTGATTCTTCCTCCCAGTGAACTCATCAAGACCGTGGGAAGAGGGTCAGTGCATCAGTGCTTTAATCTACTCTTTTTCCTTTGGCCTTCCTTCTGGTAGTCATCACTCAATTTTGCATTTCTAGGGGAAGGAAAATTAATTCTTTTAAAAATTGCCTCAGAAATACGACTCTGAAATACAACTAAGATATTCTCAACATTGCAATATAATCCCATTTCATAATGGTAACATGTACTTATGGTAGCAATTTTCACATTTACTATTGCCTAGAAAGGATTTCAGATAGTATCACAAGAAAAAATTATATTTGATGGAAAATGTCCCATGTTTCACACCAGCATAATTTTCCTTCTACAACTCCTGCCATGCTTTCGCATATTCTGCAAGTGAGTTAATACATAAAGCTAAATGCTGATCACAAGGTCATGTTTCAGTTTTATTCCGCAAAAACAAAGCAGCAACAAAAGCTGCTACTGTAGACTGGTTTGGATGCACATATAAATACAGAATTTTGGAGAGACACAAAATTGTCACAAAACATAGTCAAAAGACCAGTGATTCTGTGTGTTTGTGTGAATGTCCAACTATGGCATCATTAATGTTTTGTAGTGTCCAATAATTCTGTTCTCCCCATGGACAAGGACTGTGCAGAAATAATTACTTGGCAATCACACACACTTCATCACTTCCAAATTAGATTTTAGTAATCCACTGCTTTATTTTCAGAGTTAACCAAATTACTACAACGGAGTTTCCTCTAGCTTTTTTTTTTCCTCTCTTTCATTTGATATTTATTGCCACAGATGCCAACTGAATGTTCAACACAGTCAAGACAGAAACATGATCTGGGGATATAAATTTAGCTACTATATCTCAAAACATACACAAAAGGGATCCTTTAAATCTTCTCTATTCCAATGCAAATACATTCAGTTAATCAATGACAGAAAAAAACCCACCAAAAGTAGATTTACTCTGAAGAAATACAGATTTTGAAAAAAATAAAATCTAATCACATAGGCATTCCTTTTTCAATTTTAAGAATGGAATTCTACAAAAAATTTCATTTAGTCACTCTGAAAAATTTTGGGTAACTGAATTTTCCTGCGGTGATACCATCAGTGAAACATCAGAACACTTTTTTCCTGCTAATAAAAAACTGACATGTGAGAATTTGAGCTTACTTTGAACTCTGGAAGAGGCATTTGGCCCACATTTGTCAGGATATGTCTACTCATCACAACTTCTAATCAAGTGCTTAAATTTAAGCACACTAGTCTTGAATGAAACTGAAGGATACAATTATGTAAAAATAATATTTAAGAGACTTGCTCAAGCAGATTGATTTGGGTACATTGTCCATACTAAAGCGGTAAGGAGTTTTTTGCTCTTTATATTCTGGAGTGAGTGCATGGTGTCAAATCAAACTTATTGAAA
This sequence comes from Turnix velox, assembly GCA_013400935.1. Classification (NCBI taxonomy): domain Eukaryota; kingdom Metazoa; phylum Chordata; class Aves; order Charadriiformes; family Turnicidae; genus Turnix; species Turnix velox. The sequence goes on from VZTY01034376.1 coordinate 159,165, forward strand.
TTGACACCAGGTCTTGCTGACCCTCATGATTCATACAACAAGCTTATTATTGTTTTTATTCCTCTTTCTATTGCAAGGGTAGGTAGGTCTAAAATCTAACGGGATCATAATTTCGACCTTTAGGCAGTTAGGATTTTGCTCAAGGGTCAGTATGCTTTTATGGATTAAGTCCTATAGGAGTAAAATGTGTGATTTAAGTTCAGAACCAATCAGTGTTTACTCTATGCCCTTAAAAAGAAAAAAAATGGTGCTCTTCCTGATATATTTGCAGTTAGAAGGAAAGGTAGGAAGATCAAAATACTACTGTTTAAAAGACACTTGAAATGTAACAATGTGTATTCTGGAAGCAGAGTTCTGTTTTGCTTGCTGCTGTGATACTGATGTACTGAAATATTATTGCTCCTTCATTTTTGAATGTACAGATGAAAGTACCAAGTTAAATGAAATTCCAGAAACCTCAAGAGAGTAATAGCCTGGGGTTTTTATTTCTATAATATTCAAAAGTTAATGTTACAAATTAGAAATACAGGCAATTGGTGATTATAGAAGAACCCATAAATCTTGCTTTCACCACTCTAAAAGTCCAGAATATTTCAACTAGGGTTTTGTTCAAGGTATCAGTATCCCTAAAGCTTCACAGGTCATGACTGGGAGAACAACCACATTGCTTCTCTATCTTCTAGCTTTTTCATTGCTTTTTCAGTCTACAGTCTTGCACATTATCTACTACTGAAAGTCATTCTTTTGATTTAAGTAATTTCCGAAAGAGGACTTTCGGGCACCCTCAGGGGCACAGCTTGCCCTAGTTCTTGTATGGCACAGGGTTGACAGATTGGAGATTGCCACATTGTGGCCACCAAGGTCAGCTTCACAAACAGGAGAAGAGAGTAGCAAATACCCATTCAACGAGGAATTGGAGTGCCTTTCTGAATAGTAAAGAGAAGATATATCTCCTTTTGGATCATAAGCTCCCTCCCCTCTGCATTACTTTTGTGCTAAAGATATTTATTTTTCTCAACATTGGGATAAAATCCTGGCTTCACTAAATAAGTCTAAGTTTGGCTGCTCCTGTACATGCATACACAGTTTCATTCTTCTATGTGTTCTTTTGTTTTCAAGCTCAGTCAAGTCAGCACTTCCATTCAAATTGAGCTTCCTATATTACCACCACAAAAATGGAATGTGATATGATCACATTCATTGCAATTCTGCCTAGGGAAAAGCTGTAAGAATTGCATCCTGAATCATATTTTGCATTTTTCACTCTACACGTGGTGCAATAAAATCCTAGCCGATCTAGTGTTAGAATCAGTGAGTTCATTTTGGTGTTAAAGAAGAAACTGTGAAAGAACTGGGTTTTTTAAATATTGAAAGCCTAAATTCTCAGTTATACCTCCCTTGTATGACATCCCTAGAAACATGTATTTTCTCATTAGAGTGTTCTATTAAATATGTGTTTCAATCCTGCAGACATTCTAGTAGAAGTGTGTACAGCCTGAACACTTATCTTAAGGCAAGGGAAGATACTGCAATCATCCATTACAACCAAACATTCTGGTGCACTCTAGTGGCTGGAAAACAGCTCTGCTGTTCATTTGCTTTTTGAAATCCTGGTGAAGATGTAATTTCTTTCTGTAATAATTTCTGGATGTACAGGTACGTAAAGGTTCCTGAACTGTATTTAACTAATGTTCTCACATGGGGGAGAAATAAGGGTTTCCTAAGTGTTAATAGAAGACTCAGACATCTTGACAGCTGATCATCATAAAACTGACAGGTTTCAGATTCAAGGCTTCACAAGGCAACATGAGCAAAGATGACATTGATTTGGACTCTAAATCTCTCTCCCCTCACTTGGAGTTTGTGAATTTTCACTTTTAGGGTTCTATGACCAATAGCTACTGCTAAATACTTGATAGGCATAAATAGGCACATGCATTTACCAATAAATGCACATGTGGGTGTAAAAATATTGTTCCAGCCAAAGGGAAAAGAAACATGTATACTGATCGGCAATTGCCAAATATTCAGAAATTAAACAAGACAAAAACTTGTGAAAGAAACAGAGGAATCCAAGAAAAGGAACTTAAAGTAAACTCATATTATGTATGTCAAAAAGTAAAAAATCAAATGCTAGTATGATATTATGAAGCTTTAGAAATAAAAAGCAGTGCCAAAATTGCACTAAGTTATTGTATGTGCAAGACTGCCACTGTTGCAACAGAATAAAATTATTTTTTCAACAAAAGGGCACATATTTACTGGCTAAATGCAGAGCTATTGGGAAGAAAGTTCAAATATTCTAAGGAGCCAGGATATTCTACCCTACAAGGAAATTTTTTTTTTTATCTAAAAGTGCCTCACAAACATAACACTAGTTCACTCACAAAGTAACTGAGATGCAGGAAGGTGAAGTAACTCATCCAAATTAATTTTGCTGCCTAATGGCAAAGCTGAATTAGATCTCAGGTCTCTTGAGTTCCTCTTCAGCTTTTATCCAATAAAGAGTGAAAGCACATATCTCAAAAACATAGTGGAAAGGCACTTGTGTTTGTGGATATGATATTTACCCTAATCACTCCGGTCCAGGTGATTTTTCTGAAAGGCTTTGGGATGACCTCTTATTTTGAAACTGCTATGCGGCACAAGATGGATGCTGGTGATTGAGAATATTACATGAATGTGTATTAAGATCATTTCCCCAAGACACTAGTTGCATTAGGTCAAAATAAACCGGACTTTTCACTCTGAGCATTCATGAGACATTACAAAATTTGTTTCTTTACCCTGAATACATAGATTTGATATTCTTTTCACTTGGTTTCTAAAATCAGAAGGTACAAGTATCTTTCAAAGCAGACAGGTTTCTCCCTGAGGCTTACTTAAAAAAAGAAAATTACAATTGAGATTCCAGATCTCTTTACATGCCATAGAACTGAGGCTTTAAACAAGACTAAGCTTTACAAAGCTGTGAAAATTCTGAGATGTTACAGAAATAGCTACAGATTTCAAAATAAATATGCCAGAACACAGGGTAAGACCTAAATGAAGATTCTCTGTCTGAAGAACAGCAGAAAAATTTAGAACTACCAGCATACACAGAATCCATAATTTGATAGTAATTAGCTTTCTAGCAGTAATTACAATCACTGCCACTTCTAGTCCATTGCTTCTAGTGATTATGTCTACTTTGCAGCAGAGAAGTACAATATGATCTTCTTTTCATTTCACAGAATCACACAGGATATGGGGGATTGAAAGGGATCTCAAGAGACCATTGAGTCCAATCCATCTGCTGGAGCAGGAACACCTAGACCAGGTTACACAGGAATGCAGGTTTTGAACCCCTTCAGAGAAGGAGACTCCACAAGTCTCTCTGGGCAGCCTTTTGCAGTGTTCTGTCACCCTTACTGTGAAAAATTTTTTTCTTAAATCTCTGTTGTATAGACTAGTTTTAAATCAGCTAATACACATAGAGTACAATATCAGAATAATACTAATTCTTGCCTAGGAGCTGAGGTATATATTTTGTAATAAAAGCCCATGCCACAGCATCTGCAGTGCAGTCAATAACCAGACTTCTTTGCAAAGGTCAGTCAAATCTTTTGACTAAATGGTAGGTATTATCTTAGTCTAGTTTCAGATCCTTTCAGATTTAAAATAATGACTTGTTTTTACCTAGGACTGGTTAATTTCTGACACCCCTAAAACATCATGAATACTATTCTGTACCCTGAATTAATCTACTGATGTCACAGGCATTTCTCAAGAGCAAGTATAAGAAGGTGCAGCATCTTAAATTCTAGGCAAACCAAAAGAATTTCATTCCTTTGCTCCAACAAAGACACGAGGTGAATTTGTTGTCAGTGTTCCTTCACAGCATCATCACCTCACACCTCAAAGTCTGAAAAAGGAAAAATCCCCATCAGTGAAGTTTAATATAATTTTTCAGCCTGATGAAAGCACACATTATCCTGTTATTTGACTTAATTTCAAGGCCAGGCTCAAGGAGGACCTGAGCAATCTGATCTTGTGCAAGATGCATTCTATGATTCTAAATTGCAGTTGTTACAAGTTCTCAGACAGTTTGGAGATAAAAAGTTTTGATACAGTTTATTTGAGAAGACAGTTAAATATTTCTTAAAAGTCTTCAATCAGTAACTCAAACCTTCTCTAAATTGTTATTTATACAGTTCCTGACTACGAAACCTGTCACACTTTTTGGTGTATAAAGAGAGTACAAAAGAGGCAGCCTATATTTAGGACTCACAGTCTGTCCTTCAGTAACATGTTGTCTCTCGTCTTCTGCATGATTTTTAACAGGGGAACAAAATCAACTGTTTGTGAAACCTGCTTCACATACCAACTCTGAAAAAATATTTCTGTGCCATCTGGACATTGCCTACAGGTTGATACCTATCCAGACTAGTGAGAGGAAGTCAAGGACTAGAGGTGGTATGAGACAAGAAATAACTGCTTTATGCACAGAGAATTTACACATCTGCTGCTTTTAGAGAATGAATTTCCCAAACTGCACTGCAGGATGTGACAGCACTCATATGTCGATAATCTGCCAGCTATAAGGACAAGGAATATATCCTTCTCAAAAGGGACATACATCTTCCTCCAAGGAGTCCCCAGCATAACAAGGACATTAAGCAGTTGGAGCAGAGCAGCTTGGTGAAGAGAAGGCTCGGGGGGGACCTCATAGTAGCTTATCAATACCTGAAGGGGGCCTACAGAAAGGTGGAGGTAGACTTCTTAATAGGATATATGATGAAAGGACTAGAAATAATGGACATAAATTGGAAGAATGTAGATTCAGGCTAAATATAAGAAAGAAATTATTTATGGTGAGCGTAGTGAAAATCTGAAACAGGCTGCACAGAGAGACTGTGGATGCCCCCTTTCTGGAGGTGTTTATGGCCAGGCTGGATGAGGCACTGAGCAGCCTGATGTAGTGGGAGGTGTCCCTGCCTATGGCAAGGGGGCTGGAACTTGATGATCTTTAAGGTCCCTTCCAACTCGAACTATTCTATGATTCTAAGGGTATTGAAAAGCAATTGTTACATGGAATGTACCAGGAAGGTTTTTAAGAGCAGAGAAAGAAGGGGCTTTGCAGCTGTACCTGAGCAAATGAAGAATTTAACTTGTCTTATTCAACAGAATATTTGTGTTCATGGCAATGGTTGTTTCAAACTATATTTAAGCACATTTGGCCCTGTTTTGAAACTAAGTAGAAGAAAGGAGTCAAAGCAGTCAGCCCAAGGTCTGTTACCTTAATTGATTTTAACATAATTTCAGGCTTGGGAATGCCCACAGGATGCTAATCTGCCAGAGGTGCCAAAGTGGGCTAGTCCTGCTCTGCAAGGGAAATTTTTCATTGCTTGATGATTGAACAGCAGCTGGAGAGAAACTGTAAACTACATGGACACCCTTTGGATGTGTGCCTTACCATCCCAATGACTGCCTTGAGTTTCTCCTGTGCAGAAAATGTCTCACCATCCAGACATAGCAGACAAAAGTAACAACTTAAAAAAGGATTTTTTTTGCTTGGCTCCTGTAAGGCTTTGAGAGGAAAGGGAGGGAAGATCTGTAGACCACTGATTCCAATTTTTACTCTCTTAAGTGATTTTTAACAGAAAATAGAAATGCTATGCTATATATACTATACTGATGAATAAACAGGCTTTCTCCTCCACTGATGCACATGAATTTTTTCATTAGAAGATATTTTGATTACTAAGGTCAGACCTTGATGGCAGATTCAGTGCATCTGATGGATACATATTGATTATATACACTAGCACATGTGAAATTACAATTTAGGAAAACTTTTAATGAGCAGTCAAGTCTCTAGTAGGTGCCAGATGGTTACACTTGTCTTGGAATACTGAAGAAAAGAAACATATAATTACTGCTTTTTTGTAACAAGAAATAAAATTAACTTTTAAAGACTCTAGGTTCAAGAAAAAATGAAATTTAATGAATGCATATTGTGTGAATATTCACTATATTACTTGCAAAGTTATTACATGTGTTAGAACACTTTTATTACATAATGATGCTGGGGAAGGTTTTTCTTCCCTTTTTAGACATGAGTAAAGTGGAAGTGTGAACTCATTTCAGACAAGGTAATGGAGCCTAGCATGATTTCTGGTTTAATAACCATTGTTTCACTCCTCAAAATTTTTCAGACTGCATTATTTTCCACTTCATAATAGTGCAATACAGTCTTTTAACTACTCACTCTTTCATTCCCAAAGTGTTTTGCATTGGGGTTGGAAGTCACTTGGCTTGTCATGTTTATCCTGGGGCAGACACCCAGCAGGAGCAGTAAAAATTTGTTCAAGTTCAAAACAACAGTAAAATTTGCTCAAGTTCAAAGTACTTGAGATAATGTTTTCAAGTGGGAAGCATAAGACAAGAGTTAGTTACAAAGAGCAATACAGGGACAAGTTATAAACTCCCATTTCATGGATAAAAGAATGCAGTTATCATTCTGAAACAAAAAACCAGCACACATCGTTCAGACTGGTATTGATTCAACAAAATATTTCACATAATTTTACAGTAAGGGAACTTGTTCTGGGAAAGACTACAGTGAAAAAGGACGTCTGAAGAGTTTTCTCTCTAGCTCTGACAAATGACACAATGTTTGATTTAGATCAAGTATTTTGAACCCTTTAGTTCAATTATTCACTTGTGAGGTTTCAAAAAACCTCATCCAGGTCCATACTTTATCTATCATCACCCAGTCCAGAACTCTCATATCCAGGGAGCCTTAAGTTATTAGGGAAAATTTGGTTTAGACTTGGACTAAAAGGGAATCCTCTTACTCTTTTGGAAGGCTTTGAGAATCACAGCAGGAGGTATTAATAAGAAAAGTCAAGGACCCACAAAATCTTCCCCATATGGCTCCTTCATCCATAGGTGTTCTCCTCCTCTACTGACTTGTATCCAGTCACCAGGCAACCCTGCTCTGCTTCATCAAGTGGAGCCTCAGGGAAGGCTCCAGTAGGTAAGCAGAGAGGGCAGCAGTTTGTGTAAGCCTTCTCTTATGAGAAGCCCTTGACCAGAACATTTTGTTCTGATGGATATCTAAGCTTTGCAGACATAAAACCTACAGGAAATACTCTGAAGACACTTATCTTCTCTGCCCTTTTGGTCTATTCCCTCCTCCTTGTTCCCACCATCTCAGTTTCCCAACTTACATGCTAGTATTTTTATCTTTTCTCTCTCTGATTTATTCTTGTTAGAAATTCCATGAATTTATGTTGTGCTTATCATTGGCATTTCATATGATAGCTCTCATTTGTTTATTTCTATATTTATAGCTTAACTTCCCTACATTCATTTTCCACAGTCTTGCTTCTCAGATCTTTGTCTCTCCTTTTTGAGTCCTGTTCAGCTTTACAGCAAATCTACCATTGACAGCTGCTGAAAATATTTTCAACTGCTTTATTAAAAAATTACGAGACCTTTACACTAGCTTATTTACTAACTTTTTATTTCCCTTTGTGAATTATTCATTAAATCCTCCATTTTCAAAAATGTGTCCTATGGGAAACTATTAGCTGAAAATCCTGACACATGTTTTACACAATGAATCTATCATTAAGGATTACTGTTGAAATTTGTTTCGTGTATTCAAGAAAAACCTGTGTGCTGGAATACAAGTCAGTCAGCCACAGAAGTGACATTTATTTTCAACTACATGACAATGATCGTGTTCCCAAAACAAGTTCCTTGCAATGTCATGTTCAAAATCCACATCCTATATCTTGCAATATTCTCTTAAGGTTTCTTGTGTTAGTGAGTAGTTATGTCAGTAAATTAGTTTCCTGCAATAACAAGAGCAGAAGGTAAATCTAATAAGAGGAGCTGATTTTGATATCTGAAATTATATGCATTCCTGGTTTCTGTTGCTTGCACTTGCCTAAGTAGAAGCATTTCTGTCCTAAGTTAAGAATAATGCTAGTGTCTTTAGCAAACTAAAAAATAGGAGAAAGCAATGTGCATTAGAAATATGGCACATTAACTTAGCAATACATGATGTTTTGCATGATAATATGTCTGGGGCTTGTTCAGAAAGTAAACAAGTGAACAGAGTTCAAGATGTCACCAAAAGCTGTCTTTGAAACATGCACAGAACTTTATTACCATTATTACAAAAATTAACTACCTAAAAGCAAGTCTTCAATTATATGCTAAAATACAACTAATCTCTACTGGTAAGAAGGAGAAGTTGTAATAAAGTCTAAATGGTGTTTCAAATTAAAATAGTAATATAGCTTAATAAAAATCTTAAAGGATAAACCCATCTTGGTTTTATGCTGTGTAGGTATTTGAAAACCTTCAGAACTAAATACAGATTATGTTTTCTCCTTTATAGTTTTACATGCAAATGTTTGCAAAAATCTGTGACTATCCTCCTCTTGAACAGTTAATATCCTTGTAAATCACATCATTGTACCAACTTTTAGTAAATATATACTTCATTGCTGCAAACTAAACTGAAAGGGCAACTAAAAGACTTGAAAGGTATAACTTAAAAGCTCTAAACTCAAAGAATTTAAAACAGTTCCCATTTTGCACCATTTGGATTTTAGCACAACACTGTGAAGTGATTACCATCAATATTACAACAATGAAATATTCTAAAATTAATATATATTCGTGTACTATGGCAAGTTTTCAAACTGAAACATCTTAGCAGTTTCAAGGCTTTAAAGACCATCATCTGAAAGTGGTCCTGCTCACAAAAAACAAAGGTTTCTTTAATACATAAATAGATTTTGGCAAAAAAGTTGCACAGTTCTGTCATTAAATTACCTTTCTGCACTGCTCAGTAACTAGAACATAACTGAAGATATTAAAACCATTCGGCACTTTAGAAAATGCCTTTATGTTGAGAAACTGAGTAGTAAAATTTTAACCTCATACAATCTGAAGCACCTGGGACAAGAACCTCACAAAATCAGGTTTTGCAGTTTCCATTATGAGTAGCATATCTAGACTAACAACTGGTTTTCAAGATTTCAGAGGTCTGATCACACAAGTGACTTTTCAGAAAGTCCTAGATTGTCTTTGAAAGACTTGGCTGAAATTGTTTTGTACACAGACACATCCCAGCTCAGAAGCTACTAAACAAAATTCTTAGCTTGATACTTCCAATAAAAATGCTGCTCCTGGACCTATCAGTCACATACAACAGTCCCTTAATGCTTTCTAATATCTCTTTATGAAATCTTCTTAGACTCATTGCTCTGCTACTGGACTAAACTTGAGAGCTGGGGCAAATAGCTCTTTCCACACTCCTGCAGGACAAGATGTGTTATGTGTCCAGATCAGAGTTAAAAGGTTGTCACCCAGCAAAGAAAGGTTCAGGAGCTGTCATGTTGTACTTCCACTGTTCTAAATTATCAAGAAACTGTAAAACTGTCAAAAAATGTTATGATTCATGCCAAGGAGCTGTGCTATGGTTGGCAAGAAGCTTGGAATGAGCCCACATTGTCTCCAAGTTCAGACACTGCTTAGTGTCACAGAGAGATGCTTCCTCCTGTGAGGACATAAAGTAGAACGAAGCTCCATCACCCTTTGATAAACACTGAAGTGATTCCTACAACGACAGCAACATTTTTTTTAGTCACAGAAGTCATCAGAAGACAGCAGACAATGCAGTGATAACTTCCAGATATTCTATGCGTACAGACCATCACAGAGATGTCCTCTGAGCAGGTGTTATGTGCAGATCTGAGGAAGCCTCCCTTTGCCCATAGCCTATGTCACAACGGACAGCAACAGTGGTCACAGCAGCTATTGCACCAATGACAATTAATACAGGGAGCCCACAGCTCCTCCCTTGCCTATTATTTCACCATAAAAGGCATTGCTCAGAACAGCAGCAATGCCACTCACCCTCATACCTACCACCACACCCCAGAAAACAAAACCAGTGAATATTAAAAAGCTCTGAATCCAGGTCCCACTGTGTTATAAGAATATATCGCGACAAAAAGAACTGTGCTGAGACAGCACAAATAAAATATTACCCAGAGTCCCAGCACACATGCCTTACAATGAAGATTTCGTATCCCTGCCTCAAGGAATCACTAAGATATAAAATCTTACCAAAACATAGTACCAAAAATGCAATTAGTAGAAGGCAAGTTTATTTCTTCAGTGGTAACAATAAACTAGTGAACTGGTTCAAGTCACAGTGCAGAATCATTAGTGAGCCTAAAACAGATGGTATCTCATTTTTAGCTATAGGCAAAATGCCAAATGACATGACTAAATAGAAAAAAAATCCCTATAGCATTGCATTTTTGTGCCTATTGAGTACAGAGACTGAAAGGCAGGAACATTTTTAATAACCTTTCTCTGACAAGCTTAAAGCCATTTAATGTTGAAGCCTGTCCTCGACATAAAGCCAAGAGAATAGGCCTCTAGAGAGAGCTCACTGCTGCACAGCTTCACCTCCAGCAAAACACATTATGCAGCAAAGCCACATAATACTTACTTTCCATTAAAAAAAACCCCAGACCCTCACCTGCTATCACAGTAGTGACCTTTCAGTCCAGGCTTCTATAGTATTTACTGGCTGAAAAGTTGCTTCTATGAATAGCAACTGTCTGGTTCAGAAACTGAAAACCTCTCATCTGTTTCAGGGAACAGCATTTGCAAAGCTGATGGAGATCAATGAAAAAGCAAAGGTACCTAAAAGTAATCAAATGCTATGTACTCAGCATCTTCTGTGAACAGCTCCTTATACTTGCAGGGTATTTGACGATGCAGCAACTTTCAGTGTAAACACAATGGCCCTCCACATAAAAGTACTGCAGACACAAAGTTTTCACAACACCTTTAGGAAATACTTAGAAGATTGCTGAGTAAATTAATTAAACAGCAGGCTCTGGACTTCATTCTGGCCCATTTTTTGCTCCTCTGACTGCAGAAAGAAGCCAAAAAGCAGCTCAACCTTTCCATCTCAGGATTCACCTGGCACTGAGAAGTCTCCAGCTGGTCTAACTGGCATCTAGTTAACGTTCACTTGGGGAAGGAGTTGCTGAGCTGTAGGGACATACTGGAGCAGTACTATTCTATGGCAGCTGGCAGACAGCACTTTGTAGGCTGGAAAAAGGAATGCTGGATGAGAATGGCACCAAGACTGTAACAGTTTATTCCAGTACTCAAACCAGGATACAACTTGCTCTGGAACCTGAGAAATCCCATTAGAGAAAACTTCTGCTCTTAGAAGATCAGTCTAGCAGATACAGGGGACAATTTAGAGATTTAGGCCAAAAACATAATGTTTTGTCCAGTTATTACACAGTGATTCTTTGGCAGAACTAAAAGAACACAGCACTGCACAGTCCCATAAAGAAACTTGACTGCTAAACGTGTGCAGTGAAGCCTAGAAGAGAATCAACTCAAATTTAGTGACAAAAAGCCAAGAATACCACAAGGGGAAATTTTTAGACCAAGAGTCAGAATTAAATTTTGTCTAGCATGGTAGGATTTCACTGGAAATCAGTGCTGCCAAATCTTCCAATTTTTAAATCCCAAGTCTTGACTTGGTGACTTGTGGTTTTGGGGTTTTTTTTTGGTTTTTGGTTTTTTTTTAAATAGAAGCTTATATAGACATTGTGTTAAATGAGAATTTATATTTTTTTTAAGGGATCTTGACTCTCTGGCTGTAGTGAAAAAAAATATCCCTAAAGAACAGAAGCCTGAAGTTCTTTACCACAAAATGGAAGCTGAAAAAATAAAAAATACCATTTTAAAATACTTAATTGTTTGAGCCAAACTTACAATTTGGGATTCAGTTTATAACTTGTAAATACCAAAGCTACAACTAGTAAGCATTGTAATAAATATAAAATGGAAATTAATCATTCTACACATGTGGTAGAGGGATTTCTCAAATATAACTTCTTAAAACGTTTTTTTCCCCAGCACATAGTCTAGTGTCACTCAGAACTAAATCATTATTTTCACAATCTCTTTGCTCCTTTGAACTGCAGTAATTGGCATGTGTTTTGCCAATAGAATGCAATTGTTTTTCTAAGGTTCTAGTAAGAAAGAACGTTTATATAGACACTGGACATTTCCATCTTGCATGAGGGGGTTCATCTTGTCTCAGCTGTTTCATTTTCTTTTCTGCAGCCTGGAGTGTCTGTGCTGTAATAATGATGAACTCCCAGTTCCTTGTGCTCCTTTTCATAAGGACACAAGGGCGTTGAGGCTACTTTCATTCAGAGCTTACTGATCTCAGAGAGTGTTTCATTTAACCCTTAGTGTGTAAGTTAATAAGAAACACAAACATCTCCCTCCACCCATTTTCAAGGGAGGAAAACCCTGCAGAAAATTTATGAATCCATTTATTTTGCAGGGTTATTTCAGTTGTATATGATAAGCCCTCTTGGTCCTAGCACAATGGGTCAGAAAGGGCAGCACATTCTACTTTTCAATATGGAAGAAAAGCATTAAAAATACCATCAGACATAAATAGAGGCAGGAGCCAGATGTAGCTCCATCAATGTGAGCATAAAAATGTAAAGTATGTTGTAATCAAATTGTTTTCCCACTTCAGCATATGTTATTGATTGGGTTTTATTTTTCCTTTTTCTTTGTAGATGTAAAAATCTATCAGAGCTGTACTTCATGGATAATGCTGTAACAAGGGAACAGACTGTCAACTAAAGTTTTTTAAGAAGTTACTTCACCTAACTGTTTTGGAGGCTCCAAGAATTCCCCCTAAAAAACTTAACAATATTGAAGTGCCTTCTGGAATAGGAATTTAAGATAAACATGTTTGTATTGCAGAGTGATGATAAACCTGGACTTCCATGCTCTATTTTCTTCCCAAAACCAGAAACAGCAGAAGTTTATGTTGTTTCAGATAAGTCTCAATGTAAAAGAGCTGAAATTACATGAATTCTGATTTCTACCTCCTCAGATATAAAAGTCCATTAAAACTTCATTTAATCTGTTCCTTTGAAGTATAAGATATATGACAAAGTATTCAGTGATAACCGTATTTAGAAATCTTATGTTCCCTTACAATGGCCTGTTTACCAATGTAGCTGGGTATAAATCTCAGATAAAACAGAGCTCTACTCAAATCAAGTCTGAACATCAGATTTATTTGTTGTGTTTGATTATATACTGTACTAAAAAAGTTAAAAGGTGAAGAATCTTGAACAGAAATATTAACTTCAGACTTTCTTCACCCAAAAAAGTACATAAATTACTTTAGACACATTCAACCTTTCCCCAAATTGAGCTGTTTGTTCCCTGAAGTTCTCATCTACAGTTAATTGTTAAAATAAACTTGTTAATTTTCCCCCTGAAAAAGTTGAACTGGTGAATTTTTAGTCACTTGTGCATTTTTCTTTTATGAATCAGTTATGCCTTTATTTTATTGATCGATGCAAGGTAAATTGGAATGCAAGAATGAAGGTAGATTTGTTTTAATGCTAAGCAGATTTTAATGGGTAAATTATAAAAATATAAATAAAAACAGTGAATTTTTTGTGTGCTTGCATGCATTACCATGAATGTATGCTGAACCTGACAAGATATACCAACAAATTTACTGTTTTCCTCAAAATTGCCAGCGAAACATATTGTAGAGGGTTTTAACAATTAAGGACTCCAAAATGTCTTGAAAAAGTGGCTTTTACAGATCTCTAGGGAACAAGAAACACATTATTAACATTTCAAAAGTTAAAAACCTAACATATCAACAAACTATCACTGATGCATGACCTCACACAAATCCTGCAACAGCAGAAAAATCAAACACCTCTCATCTGTATTTAAAACTCTAAGAATATAATCTCAGCACTCTCAGAAATGGGCTAGTGGCTACTGTACAGGCTTGCATACAGTCCTTTGCTCTGCAGATCTGCTGGTCACAGAGTTTGTCCCACAGAGGTTTTTGTTGCTGTGAAGCCTTACATAACTGTAGAAAGCCGAGATCTCACATCAAGAAAGAGCTGCTTGTATGAGAGGTCCCTGAACAATCACAGTTAATAAATTGCTCTGAAATCATGAAGGCATAGCATGAACAAAAAATTTACAGGTGTGGAAGAGATTCTAGCGCAGGGGGAGAACCAAGCAAGTGGTGAGTGGAATTTTCTCTATGTTTGGCAGGATGTTTATAGAGAAAACACCAAGGAAGTGAGAAAAATTCAGGAGGCCGAATGTATTTTCCAAGTACTTGTGCCAGAAGTAGTAAAAATTTTGGTTATTTACAGCATGAATCCTTGTCATATGTACAAGTCCTACATGTCTAATATGTATGATGGCATTAGTTTTAAGGATTATAATGCTGAAAGCATGAATTGTTGTTTTTTCCTGTTTATTTCAATCTGGTATATAGATAATGGCATAAATATAACAAATTAATTAATGCATCAACAAATTGCTACAGTTACTTTTAAGCATTTGGAAACATACACAAATCAACTGAAATGTTTTTTTTGTAAGTAAATATTAAATTTAACTTGAAGCTAGGAATAAAAACTAATTATTAATTAAATTTATAATTGGATTTCCTTAATTTTGTTTCAAAAATGAAAATAAAACCACATGATGAGAACTGCTTATTTGTATTGTCTTTAGTCAACAGATATCATATGAGGAAGAAGAGAGACATGCCTTGTGGTGAATCCAGAAGAGAACAATGGCTATTCACAAAAGGGCTGAATGTCTATTAGTCAAAAGTGATGTCAGTCTATCCTGAGGTTTCTGTGGGAAAACTTTATAAATTAAATCAAATTCTGCCTTATTCAGAAGACTGACTGGCTGATAGAAGAAGGTTTTTCATATCTTTATGGCCAACAATTCATTGCTGTAATTCTGTGGATCAGCATATTATCAATATCAAGAGTTATGAAGTAGCGTTAAACCCAGAGATAGACATTATTTGAAAGAATGCCATTTGAGGGAGACAGGGAAGTGCAGTTTGCTAGAAGATATCTCAAGTCTCCCAGATGTCTGAAAAGAAAGAATACATCATCAGTCAAAACAAAAGCCAGTTCATGAACTGCTAAACCAGAAACTGAACGCTCTTGACTCCATGCCAGAGAGGATGCAGTTCATCACGGTTCCACATACTTGATCTCTATCATTGTGCTCAATGCTGTGAAACTTAAGAACAACTCTTCTGCCCCAAGGAGTTGATCATTAAAATTAACAAAAAGCAAGTCACATAGACAGTGCAGTTTAAAAATAACACACCATATTTTACAGTATAGATGGACTAAAAAACCTGTAATTTGATATTCAAACTAAGCATTAAATTATAAAGGGTCTTAAATCTGTAAAAGATGAAGAAATCTGTGAACAATGAAGATGCTAAATATTCTCTGATGCAGGAACATGCCAGCAGGCAAGTCCAAAGGAATGAAAAAATGCAATTGCTATTGATTTCAGACACACAAGGGTAACTCACAGCTACTTTCAAGCTATACATCCTTGATGTATCCTTCCAAGTGTGCAACCATTAAGCAAGAAGTCATGATCTTAGTGTGCACAGACCCTCTAGAAACAGCATTCTGTATTCCCCAGTTAGGGTGTCACAACTGAAAGGTCCACGAGACTATCCAGTAACAAAAGACACACCATTTATTAGGGCATACTCCATAACAAGCAGCTATCCTAAAAATATCAGCAAAAGAAAATACTCCATGCTATAATCCAGCCTATGGCTAGCATTTCCTTGTTCCTTCATCACCTCTTGCTATAAATCAGCATCAAGAGTATGCGCTTTATATGCTTGCTCAGTACAAAGCAGAGTAGAGTGTGACGAGATAGTTTCCCAGATCTCAAATCACCAGCAATGAAAGGACAATGATGCTAGTAACGATGAAAAAAAAAAAAAAAGATCTGCAGGCCCTGCTCCCCTAACCTTCCGTTACTTCAACCAATAAAAAGTTCTGATGCTATTCTCATATTTTCTTTGGGTATAAACCATTTCTAACTGCATTCACCCAGCTGCATGCCAATGAGCTCATAATTTTAAGATGTTTGTACAAGCACGGTACAGCTGGGAATCTTAAAGTATTTATAATGCAGCTATGAAACCAGGAGTTTTGAACAGTTATTTGTAAAGCTGCAGCTGATTCAAAGAGATGCCAAACATCCCTTGGTGGCTGTGTCCAAGCCTAGCAGCAAATGGAGAGAGTTCTGGAAGTTATAAGAGATTATTAATCTCTTTCAAAATGACTCAGACTTGAAAAATGCTGTACAGTGATAGCTAAAAGCTTAAAAATGTTGAAGACCACTTTGTTCTTTAAATTTATGCATATTTATTATTTTACTCAAAGAAAAATCTCAGAAAGGAGGCTAAAATTTATCTTTTTTGTAACTTTTTTTGACTCATATCAGGCCTGAGTTTGGTCCTCCAATATGACACTGCCACCCTGGTTTCTAATGCAATAATAGAGGAATTAAATTTTGAACTGGTGACATTTATAGCAGAGATACTGACCAGGTACATACAGAATATCTGATACTTCAGTAAACAATTTCAGGTTACAGGTTGGTAGCAAAAAGCATTAGAACCTGAATTATGCCGAATATTCTCCACCAGATATCTTAATGCTTATTTTTAACAGCCTTCCTGAGTGATATTTGATTTCTTACAGAAATTACTTTAACAAATATCCCAAGAGCCTGAGCTAAAAAGAAATACAATGAGAAAAAAAATTAGAGAAATTTACAAGAGATAAAAACACAACATGATCAGGTTTGACAGGGACCATGTCACAATACTACAGTTGTAGGTACTCCATTAAACAATATATAAAAATGTATTTTCAAAGATTGTGTTAATTCTATCAGATTACAATAATACTATTCAAATATCCTATTAAAAGGCAAGCTAAAATAGTTCAAAAATGCCAGTTGACCTTGTAACCACAGATTTCAATCCTGTTAAATTTCATTAGAACAGGATAACTGAAAGATAAATCCTGCTGCTATAAGTAATGCATCTGTGGAGGAGATTGTTACCCCAGATTAATGTTTTGATTATGGAATAGAAGCAGCATCATATTATTTACAATATTCTTAAAAGGTTCAGCATGAACTAGAAAATAAACAGGAATAGAATTTAAGGGGAAAAAATTTTTTTCTGAAAAAAGCTTTTACATACCTGTAATTATACAGATATTACTGTAAAAATTCACATCCTGCCTTAGACAGAGAGCAGAGACAATGGACTAACAAGATGCATTCTAAAGTTACCTCAGGGTAGTTGTCAATGTATATCCTTTCACCCTAAAGAAATAAGGATTATTTCACTCAGCCCAAGTGAGCCTGTCTACCTTGCATCAGAGAAGGATAAAGCAATAAGTAAGCAGTTGCCACAGGATACATGCCATGCTCTAGAATCACAGGGACTTATTCAAGTGCCTATATCCCAATGTCTGCTTATTGATAAGGCCTTAGATGCTGCCTGAACAAGTGGAATGATGCCCAAAAGTACAGTTATGATAACTAAGAGCCAATGGCCTTTGTGATGAAGGCAATCCCTTCTTTGTTCTCAGTAAGAATGTTTATAATTAAGGATATGCTCTACAAACAAGTCAGTCAATGATGTAAGCTGAATTTAAATATACTTGAGGATTACATGTTCCATAAAGTAAAACTTGTTCGTATGACCAACATCACTTATGCAAACAGAAGACATCTAAACAGTGTCTGTGATTTATTTCTTTTGCATTCTACTATCTGGCTGTGGTGCAAGGAACTTAATTTGTATCCCTTAACACAGTGAGTAGAGAATATAGAGAATTAGTTCACCACTCACTAAAACAAATGAAGACAAAGTACTAAAGTCAAACTTTTTTTTTTATTTATGGAAGCGACAGGTTCTACCTTAAACCTTCATTAGGACAGATCATTGGCTAATATAGCTGTAGCTTAGCTATGTTTGTTGCAGTAGGGGCTGGTTTTCAATTGAAGAAGACCTTCTTATACCTGTAACATGTGACATGTTCATACTGGATTTGTGGATCAGATTTAAGCTCCTGCTAAACTTAATTCCTCTTCACCAAAGTAAGCAACATGTGTACAGCACAGCTCGTTGTGATAATGTGCATTCTATTATCAATGTTGAAAGCATATAAAGTTCAATACTCATTAGGTCTTTGTTTATAACATTCACATGTCTACCCCATATTATCTTTGAAGTCCTCCAGTCATCTCACTCTGGTTTTGCCCCATCAGGACAGACCTATCTGAAGCCCTCCAGAATTCTGATCTCAATCCTATTTAAAACTGCTGCAAGTTGCCAGAGCCTTCTCATCAAGGCTACCCATAACCTGAGCAGAGAAAACACTGTGGGCATTCCCAGAAGGCTTATTATGTTAAGGCACCCAGATGCAAAGGAAGCAATTTAAAAGGGAAAAAAAGCAATGTGAAAAAGGAAAAAAAAAAAAAAAGAAAAAAGAAAGAGAAAAAGCCTTGAAAAATATGCCAGTATCAGGAGGAAGTTGAAATCTGCAATCAGAATTGAGGAGCAAGACATTATTTCAGTATTGCAGAATTGAAATAAATATCTGTGAACACTACCAACCAGTCCAAGAACTTAATGGACACAATCCACAAGAGCAGAGTCCATAATCATCCAGCACCTAAAATAAACCTGTGAGGAATTCCAGAAAAACCCCGACAAAATGTGTGTTTAGAGATCTCTTAGAACATGAAAAGCAAACACAGATGGCTCAAAAATGCAGAGGATTCCTCTGGTCTGAGTAAGAGGAATTAGCCACTCTGAACTGGTTCTTGCTTTGCTCAGGAATTGGCTCAAAGAATAATACTATAAAATTATGAAAAAGAGCAGAGGCAACTTCTGAAGATCACCAAGAGGCATGCTGCCTTCCTCAGAAACACAGAAAAGCTACGCTTTTCCAGCACAGCAAAACAGCTTCCCTGAAACAGTGCCCAGAGCACAGCACTGAAGGCACTAAATCTCTCCTCAGCACAAGCTGCTTCTTTCCTTCCCCTCCACAGCAAACCTCAGTCCCTGGCACTAAGACCAGCTGCTGTGGCACCATCTTTACAGTATCAGAACTAAGTGGCATTCCAGCCCACAGGTTAACAGTGACAGCAACTATAAAAGACTTAACAAGTTTCAACTTGTACATTAAGAAGCTGTTTGTGCCTAAATTTCTGTCAACTAACTTTCAATCTGTGGTTTTATTATATTTGCATTTCTAACAGTTAAATATTCTTTTAGTTTGGATTTGAAAAAAATTTTTTTTAGTATTCTATGATTAAAAATTTAATATGAATCACAAATACTTCACTATTTATGTAAATTTGTGCAAAATTATGCTCTGAAATGGTTTAGAGTTAATAAGGAAAATATTAAGAGTTTAATAAAATAGAGAATTTAAAATTGCATAAGCAGATCTCTGTAGGCAAGTGGAATATGAGGCACTGACTGCATGGTCCCTCCATTCTGCTTGAGGGAATCTCACGTTTCATACAGCGTTCCAAAAGCCTTGGCCCTTCTGCTTAACCACTGCCGAATAACTCTTTGCTTTCCAGAGCCAAGAGAAGCAGTTTCATTTTAGAGAAACTAAATTCTCTAAATTAAGGGATGCATCCTCATGAGTTCTAAGAACTGTTAAGAATTTTAATTTTACTACTTAAAAAAGAAATATGCAACTGTTTCAAATATATATTTTAAAGATAAATTACATTTCCGTGCATGCACATCAGGACAGATTTGCAAAGTGCTCTGGTATTCACATAAGCATCTCAGCAAAGGAGGGAGCAGAGCTCCTCACTGCCACTCCATTTCTCATGCAGAGCACCCAACTGTCATCTAGCTTCATCCTCCTTCACCCATTGATCATCACAACAAAGCTTGGAAAAGAAGCTTTTCTTCTGATTCTCCCTCTTTTTACATTACAATATCTGTCAATCTAGCACAAAGTCTTTACTTTTTAATCCATATCTTATGATTCAAATAATATGATACCTTAGCAATATGACACTGCCGTTAAAGAAATTTCAGAGAACATCCTTCAAAAGCTATAACTTCACGAAGTTGAACTATCAATCTCCCAAAATATACTCAGGCAAAAGGTAATCAACTCTATGCGTCATGTTAAAATAAACAGAAATGGAAACATTTTAATTAACGAACTTGAATGTTTGAATTCATCATAGAGCAAATTACAAATTACTGTTCTTGGTAGTGACCCTGAGGAAATAAATCAAACAACATTTAACAGAGCTCAATTTTCATTTGTCACTGAAATAATGAATACTAAAATAATAACTAAATGCCCTAAAGATTTCTGTGGTAGCTGGTAATAACTATATCATGAACCACCTAGTAAATTTTTGCATTAAGATTGCTTAGCTTTAGGAGTGTTGGTTTAGTGGCCTGAAATAACTATGCTACAAGCCCTCAATTATTTTCCTGCCTGTAGATCCACCATACATGGCTGCCTAGGGGGTTGATTTGTGGGCCAGCAGTTTGGAGTTGAGAATGTGCTGTGCTGGAGCTCTGCTACCACCATATCCTTTGACTACCTGAAATTGCCTAGTTTTACTCCACTCTGCAGCTCAGGTTAGGTGGTTCCAGGTACCTCCTTAATTAGCATGGTACTCAGATCAAGCTAATAAGCCCTACAAAAGACTGACTAAACCTCAGTCTTTCCTAACATGGACTTTTTTTCTTTTTTGCACTTAGTAACACACAAAGATCAAATTAATAACAGATTACAAACAATACCCATAGCATCCTAGCACTTCATCTCCTTTCATCTCTCACTCAACAACACAACATCATTAGGACTGTCACAACAGGAGCAGAAGCAATGGAAATATTAAGGAGGGAGAAAAAGAAATAAATAAACCAGCTACTGTGCTGACATCATTCTCTGACTTTATGGGAGTGACAAAATTTTTTGCTTATTTTAATATCTGAGTTTCACCATCACTAATGACAATGCAATTTTTCTGTCATTTACCTCCAGTAAAATGAGTCTGTCAGCCACTATTTATGCTGTGTAAAAATTATACTCTTAAATGTAAGAACAGAAATTCTACTTCCATGTTCTGACTAGTATAGCTCAATAATTTTATTCTGAGTTTGCCCTGGAACAAGTTTATTCTGATGAATGATATTTTCTGTAGCTGTGAAAAACTTGTTGCTTAATCACAGCATACAGACTTTTCATATGAATTTTTTGTGAAAAGCAATGAAGGTGTTTTATTTAACGTCTTACACACTTTGTGCATATGAAGTATATTTGAATATATTCTCTCTTAATACTGTGCTAATTACTGCCTTCTACCTTAAGTGCAGAATATAAATAAAATGAAAGAGTTTGAAAATGGATGTATATGTTGGTTTATTCTTCATTTATATTGACAGAAATCCAAACTGCGAAGAAAGAAAAAGGCAAAGAAAGAAAAAAAGATATTATATTGAATACAGTAATTTAAGGAGCAACAAAAAGTCAACACAATAAAATGAAAGAAAGCCCTGCTACAGTGTTATAGCAGGATAAATTCAAATATATGAAATAAATTAAGTAATCTAAATGTGAAGTGCTAAGAACACAGAAAAAAAGTCTTAGCATTTGTTAAGAATATTAAGAATATTAAACTGCCACACAAGGTCTTATTTTAATTATAATTTAAATGTTTTAAGTGAGAATAATATGTGAATACTTCTTATGTGGCCAATTGCACAAGATTAATTTCAGCCTTACAGCAAAATGTAGAGAGAAATTGGCATTCTTTAAAATGTCATCCTGCTCATCCCATTAGAGCCAGCCACCAGCTTCTGTTAAAACAACCCTACATCAAATTTTTGTAGATTTTTATTCATGGGAGAAAAGGTAAAGTGTAAATCCGTAGAATAACAAAAGGAGTCAGAAGGAGAGAAAGTATGAGAATGACAGAAAAGGAATTAAGATGGAAAAAAAGAAGAAAAATTAAATTAAACATTTTGGTTCAAAATAAGCTGTTTTCACTAAGATATTCCAACATGGAAACTTCCTTATTTGATGTGGCAGAAAGACCTTAGTAATGTCCCAAAATACAGAACCTGTGTAGTCCTGTTGGTGAAGTCTGTACTTCCCTTTATGTCAAAAAAAATGTGATTGAGGAAATTTTGACCCTTTCCAAGTGGACTCAACAGAGTTAGGATTTCTGTTGCAATTTAAGTCTATGTATTTTTGTTTCCTGAAATAGAACAACAAAACATGGGAAACCTAGTGAAAGCAGTTGCTTGCTGTTCCTGGGGAGGTAGGGAGAGACTTTGAGATAAGTCCTTTTCATAGTAGTCTGTACCAGTGACAGCAAAAGGAACATGGTCCATGCCTATTATTTCTTTTATTTGAAGCATCAGTTAATTTGAAAACAAGAATTTCAGAACAGATATTATTAGATCTTTCCTATAAACAAAGGTCGACAACACAAGAGGAAACAATGATCCTACCGGCTGATTTACAAAGCATTCAGGGTAGCACACAAATGGGCAACATTAAATCATGATGAAAAACCTCAGGCCATTTTTGTGAAGGAACAATCAAGGCAGAGAAATCAATGAAAAGACCACTTACTTTCCATGGGGATTTTTACATACATCAGTGAAACCGTATTAAATTCCTACAGCTATTTTCCTCCTTACATCTCTATCACCAAAGATTCTGTGTTAAGAATACCGATGATTGGACAGCAAAACATGTTTCTGTCAACCTATATACAATGCTAGCAAAATATATATAAAGTCCATAAATTAATTTTCAAATATTTCAGGTAATCAGGTAGTATGGCTGATGGAAATCAGCATAATTTTAACATCAAATCTGCTTTTTCCTCATTTTATTTATGTTGAATTGAGTGGCTCTCTCAGAATATTTTTCCAGATTGATAGTTACTGCAGAAAAATATAAGACAAATACACTGTTGCTGACAGCAACCACCTACTGATTTTACAGCATGCAAAAGTGCCAGATTACAGTTACTTAAGAACTCTGTATGTAGGTGTATTTATTTAGGTGTGAGAGAAAGCTTAATTAATCAGCTGAGTGTTTATCAGCAAACACACTTTGTGCTATTAAATTCTGCTTCAAATTTAATAGTACTAAAGGCAGGCAGACTTCACTTTCATCAGGTCACACCTATTTAGGTTATTATAGTAGAATAATGGTCAGAACTCAAATTTTAATGTGTGAAACACGAATCTTAACAAGTGGCAATCCTGAAAGTCTTGAACAGATCTTAGATCAATGCCTTGTGTCCCTAGCAGTTCCACTGTTCAGTACGTGTGAAATAGAAGCAGACCTGGTCTCCTTTTATATTTACCAGATCCATACCCTTCTCATGTTGTCTTGTAGAGTAAGAAGTATTTCTTCTAAGTGGAAAATAAGCAACTTTGCTTACAAGTGATGAAATAAGATTTACAAAAGAAGAAGTACTCAACTGAAGTGAGACCAATAATGTACCTTTTAGAATAAATCTAAGCTGATTGAAGTTATTGTCTTTCAGCCTATTGCAACTGCAATGACTACATGAATAATTCTTAAAGATGGCTTAGCTTGTGCAGCTTTGGAATTAAGTAACAGGAATTAAGACACTCCCTTCCTTTGCAATGTTTCTCACTCAATCATTGTAACTACTCATTTTCTAAGCCATTGTTTTGGATCAATTATCTGAAGAAAGCAGTAAACACTAATGCTGCCAGAAGAAACTCTTGTGCATACCCCCTACCTAGACAGATGTTCCCACATATGGATCTCCCCGCTTTGCTCTAGTACACACATTATGGAGCTATGGTGTGAAGCAGAATGGGAAATGTTTCAAGTGAAATCCAAAGTGTGCAGGGCCAGTGGAGCCTTTCATCCACACAACAGCAATGTGGTCACACAAGTGCTTGGACTCCCTCTAAGAATTGGCAGGAGGCCCAGGCCACCTCCTTTGGCATAAGTTCAACTTACAGGTCTGTGAATTACTGGGCTGGAAATGGAGCCAACAGAAAGCACCATCCTCTGGAGCAAGAGAGGACCCAGGGTGCTCCTTGAGAGCACACAGTAAAGATACCATTTACCACTGAGCAGGCAAAATTCAGCATCCAGTGGCAATTTCAAGGTGGACAAACAAGCTGCGCCTCACTGCCCTCCTCACTGCCACATCTTGACTCTGACTTCCCCGCTCAGAAGTAGACAGCTCTAATAAAATAGAAACAATCAATCCTCTCTTCCTTTCATAGACCTTCAGATAGCTTTATAGCTCTTGGTAATGTATTTCTGAGTCATCAAACGATGGTTTTGTACCAGCAAGACAACCTCAAGAAGTAAAGCAACCCTTTCCCTCAAACAAAGAAACAAAACCCAAATGTAATTAAATGGTTCAGTAACTGTCTTGGAAGTGAACAAGTGAATGTATTTAGAAAAAATAGAACAGACTGCTGTAATAAACAGTGATGGAACAGTAAAATGCTATCTCAGTGAGTATATCTGAAATTATAATTTATTTTCCCTTTCCAGAAGCCCAATTCTAAGCAGGTATAACTTGTCATAGCTCTGCAGCAATTCTAAATTAGACCGGCTGAAAATTCAACCCTTAAATCCTAGAAATTGACATCTGAGAACAAGAGATAGGGGAATGGACTTCCATAAATGCCTGAAAACAGCAGCATTTTGACTACAGCTGCTTCTAATGTTGCATTTCATTAACAAAGCTAAGGGGAAAAAACAAAAACCAATGACTGCTCCATGAAAAATTAGGAGAGAAGTATTTTATAAAGCTTTGTTAGTTTAGCTGTTATGAGGCTATTGCGTAAGTACCCCATTCTAATTTTATTGGCTCATAACACATATAATTTGAAAGTATTATGTTACCTGCATAAACCATACATATGGCTCAGAATGTCAGCATAATCTGTCTGTGAGAACAGTAATGCATGGTTCTGGAATAGAGATGGTGTATATAAATTATGCAAGGTATTTTCTAATCCCCACAATATTTCAAGGAATGGGACAGTTGTTATGTAACAAGAAATGTCTCTTACGCCTTTCTGACAGAAGGGACTTGAATGTTATTGCTTTTCCCCATTCCTTCAGGGCAGGTCACTCTGGCAGTTTACTACAGTAACGTGCCACTAATTCATCAGTCATTCAGATTTCATCATTTCGTGGTGGAAAAGCTACTATTTTCCATGTGCTTTACTTGAACTTAATTACTTTTACAGTAGGAGTGCCAAAGCCATAAGAAAGTTGCCTAGATGAAATCTATTAACTGTGCATGTGATGAACAATTTTGCTGGTTAAGCCAAAAGGGTTTGTTAAAAAGTTGCTTTTGAATTGCTGTGAATCATTCAAAAAAATTCAGTCTCATAATTAAATAAGGACAGATTTGCAATCAGGCCTGGGAATATAAAAGTTGCATCAAGTGTCCAATGGCCACATATTCCCTGTATCACGCAGTACAAGTAATGAGATTTCTGTGCTCTTCAAGTTCTCTCTTCACTTGACAGACTGACAACACTGCTGTTTACTTTCTTTAGAGCTCAATTTACTTAAAAGATAGAAATTTTGGATAATTTCAGCATGAGTGTATTTTACATTCAAAATCTAGACTTTTGCAATGCAGAAACATGATTTGGTGCTGAAAATGTTGATAAACTGTTATTTTCTGCTAAAAAAAGTTTGTTGTGTCCAGAAGTACAGGCAGGCCTACAGGTTGAGATTTTGTAAAAATGCATTAAAAATAAGCATATCAAACAGCTTGGCAATTCATAGAAGAATATAAAAAACCTATTCTTATTATTACATTTCAAGAAATCTCTTCTACAGACTAGTTGCCTGAATTGTATCGATCCATTTCAGTTATTCTGTCCTACATATGATGGGCTCAAAAGGTGAGACTAAAAAAACCATTTCCACCTTTTGCAGTGACAATTCATGTTACCAAATTTGAAGCCAAATACCAAGGGAAATGAAAACCAAAGGTCTCTTCTAATCTCATTGGGGAAAAAGTTCTCTTCAGACCTTAAATGGTGGATGAACTTTTTACCTCAAGTATATGTACAACAATCACCAAACACTAAAGTCATGGTCATCAGCATACAGAGCAAAATGCCACTATGCCTCAAGTTCTTAAAGTGATGAAGATTCATCAGGTGTCTTACAACTGCATGTCACAGCTGCCAAGATGATGAAAAACCTTCCCATTTTAAGAGGCTCTGTATTTCATTTTTATTTGGATAGACCTTCAGGAAAACTCAAGGAAGAAAAACTTAATTCAGATTCCAGGTTATTTTTCTTTAACTAGAAAGGCTTTCTTTTACCTTTCATGTTTGCTCTCTGTTATTTTTAATTGCTGCTGGAAGAAAATTAAAAGATTAACATAAGGGCAACATTGCCACCAACACACACTAACTCTAACTGGCTTTTGAGAGTCAGAATACCTTTAAAGCAGCCTCTTTTGCTAACTTGCACAATATTATAAAATAACGATTTCCGGTTCAGATAACCCAATTCTTGGGCCAATTCATGGGATAAAGTGGGGGGATTTCTTTCTGAACTTTAGATATCTTCTAAAGGGTGTAATAATTTATTGCCTTGTGCTCATCATCATAGAGAGATAGTAGTCATGCTATTTTTTATTTCATTTAAAACATTCTATAAATCATGGTCCTCATTTGACATTACCTATAATTTGTTGAGTCATTCCTGGTATTATACCTCTGCTATTTAAATGTAAAAAGGACTGGAGAAAGCACATGAACAAGGGCAATTGGATTTCATGAGCTCAAAGAGTTTAGAAGATCACCATATCAGTTAAATTGTGGTAGAACAAAACCACATGCAAGTGTTTAGAGGCTGCTCTGTTACAATGACCACATAGATTGAGAAGAGCTCCAGTTCACCAAAGCATTACAAATCAAAATGCAATCACTTTCTTGTGTTTAAAGTGCTTTATGATGAACTAAAAGGTTAATGATCAAGGTGGTTTTTATTGCTTTTTCCTAAATACCTGGCCCATAAATTAAAAACAACTGCCTTTAAAAGCTCCATATTCCAAAATGTCAATAGTAAAAGTTTTTCTGTGAAATATTCTTTTCATGGAACCAGACTATAAATAGGGATATAATATCTCTAATAGGTTGCAGACACCATACTCTTTTCAAATATCCTAACTCTGCTAGAGGCTATAATGACAACAGAGAAATAGCTTAGATACCACTGGGAGGAATTTGTCAGTGCAGCGCACAGGGTTCAGTGTTTTCCTGTTGTAATTAGTGGCTAGTGCATGCTCACCATTACCTGAAGTTACTGTAGTAATTCCAGATTCAACCATATGTCCACTGACTAGTGGAGTGTGTGTCTAGGTTTGGATAATGTACCCTCTGTAGACTGTTTCTCTTAGTCCTTTGCAATTTATTTCACATTTCCAGCAGCAGTCTTGAACTGACAGTGTCAGCGACACGTGTTTTTTACATTACAGAGAACACAGACAAGAATGATTTATGCCATTTTCCCCCTTCTCAGACTGAACAGGTATTAAAATTGTCATGTAGAAAGTCATGGGACAAAGAAAGCTTTAGAAAACTTGACTTAGATGGAAGGTGTGAAGATGAGAGTTTTATGTTACCAGAGTTAACACCTTGGGAGACATTCCTCAGATACTTAAAAGGAACAATTATTTTTTTCACATTACAAAAGCCCTTACATTGGAACTCCTGCCCTACATTTCTGCACAGTATTTAAAAAATAAGTGCTGCATTTCTTCCTCCTTTGGTTGCAATATTGCCCATTACATTTCACACCGAAATATGCTCTGTCTTGCTCAATTACAGTCAGTGACAAAAATCCAATTACAGTATTAAGCCTGATCCAGATAAAACTTATTTCTCACTTTTACTGGATGGACTCCAATCGTCTTAAATGACAGCTGCTTCAAAAATGTTGCAACTGCAGGTTTTGCTATGAGCCATGTGCTCTATGCTACACTCAGCGCTTCCAGATTGGGCTCACAGGTGACAAGGAGGAGGACATATAATTTCACAGTGTGAAGGAGCATGCACTGGCAAAGCTCCCAACCACTATTTGGGTGAGATGTTCTGCTGTGCAGATAAACCATATTTTTCATCAAATCAGAAAGAGTGAGAGTGGGAGAAGGCAAGATACCAGCAATTCACACTCAATGGTACTGTCATAGCTCTGTGTACTCAATTGAATCTCACACAGTAACCTCATGCTTCACGAGAAGGTATCAGAATCATAGAATTGTATAGGTTGAGAAGATCATGGATCACCTAGCATTGCCAAGTCCATTACTAATCTACATCCTTAACAGATGTATCGATGTGACTTTTAAATACGTTTTAAAACAAGTTTTCATGTTAATTTATGAGGAAGAAAAGGGAAGGTGCTTGTTGCATTTGGGGAAAGCAAACCTGGAAGAAAAAACCAAAAATTTTAAGCAAACTGGAGGAAAATTTAGAGCTCAAAATAGCTCAAAGAAAATAATAAAAAAATAAACGAATGATGGGTCAGATTATTTCACTGGTAGAATATAGCAAAAAGTATCTTTTTACTCAAGACTGAGTCAATAAAAGATGTAGACAAAATTATGACAATTTTTTCCTTACCACTTGCAGCGCCTAAAGATCCCTATGTAGCTTAGTTTCAGATAGAAAGTTTTCTTCTGACATAACAAACATCTCCAACTCAGCAGAATGCCACTTCATGAGTAACTTCAATCCTTCTAGGATACAAATACAACTGCTTTGGCAGGACACAAACATTAGTGCTATTTCTGAGGGTGAGAGGATAACTCCACGTGTTATCAAACCTTTGGGCCAGACCAACCGACTGTCCCTCTTAATATATTGTTAAATTTAGTCTTCCTTACATTTTTACTACATAAAAGAAATTTAAGCTTAAAAGGAGATACTATTTACAAGGCAAATTGTAGAATAACTCAACTCAGCAACTTTCACCTCACCATTAAGAATGATGAGGCTGTGAGAGACAGGGTACACATTTTTTTGCCAATAGCATAGTCATTTGAAAGGCTTTTCCCCATGGAGAATGGAGTCTTTTCTTAGCTGAAAGGGCAAGCTTAGGCTATTGCAACAATAAGCAGCTGATGAATGACCTTGTTGTCACACTTGTTTCAGGGATTGATCACGTCCAATTAATTCCTAGAAGAAATCAATTGTGCTTACCAGCTCATTTACATTAATAAGAAAATAATAATGACTTCCCTGCCAATAGTATGGAAAACAGAGGTTGCATTTACATTTTGGTCTACCAGTGTTTTAAGAGAATAGATTACCTCCCCTTGTAAGAGGAAAACACGATTTGCCCCAGTTACTCAGCATTAAAATAAAATATAACTCTACACATCTAATTGACAATAGGATCATATAACAATTAACCTCATATTAGTAGCTTATTTTTATGACTGCAATTTTTATCATACACAATAGAAAGCATATGAGCATTCTGTTGTACTGCCTAACTTCATGTTGAGAGAAGCAACATAAAGTTAGAAACAGAAACTCAAGAACACAATTATCATTTCCTGTTCAGATACTCATAAAGTCTAACACACAGTAAGGAACAGGGATACAAACATGCAGGTAAAAACAGTTCATAGAATTTCATTCCTGGAAATGATCCTTAGGAAAATATTCAAACAGAACCTTTGTGATGGGATTTAAAACTCACGATGACTGCCAAAAACTTAAATAATGCTTTATCAGATGCTGGGATTAGCATCTTTGTAAGCTATACACTATGAATAGCCTATGTCTGAGCATTCATCCCGAACATTTCAAGAAAAATATCTACATTTGATTGCTACATTCTCTGTTCAGTTCATGCTGCTATCATTTCTGGTAAAATTTCCTAGTTAAGGGTTACAGTAAATTGATCACATACTACTATAGGAATTCATCATGTAATAGAAAAGGAATTTAAGAGCTGAATACCTAATATTATTAATAAAACAGGTCTGTGGGTAGAGAAAGTGAAGGGATAGAGTTTATATTATTTCCTGATCCTATATTAAATTAAATAGCTGCAAGGAGAAAATAGACTCTCCTGGGGTTTTTCAACAGTAAATTTCTGAGTGGGTAGCATAACAGGGAATCTTTAGACCTTGCATCTCTTCTGCCTCTAGAAATAGCCCTCAAGCTTTGCTTCTCCCTTCAGACCAGAAGTCCGAGCCTATCTGTGCCGAGAGGCTCTGCTGCCACCCTCTGTGATATCTGAGATGATTCAAAATACTAACTGTAAGTAAAATGCCAACCACTCTATTAATGATTTAAGGACAAAGATCTGTTGTGAAAGAACAGACACAATTAAAAACTATTAGGATATAATTAAATATGGAAAGAAGTGTCAGTAGGAAGGAATTGGCATACAAGACATTAGAGTGCTGCTGGAACATTAACAACTTCAATAATAAAGCAGCAATTACCATCTTACCATCTTTTGAAGCTACATTTGAAAAATAAGAGAATACAGCTGATTGTATGTTTATCTGTGGTCTAGTTATGTTTTTTTCCTGAGATGTTTAAAAAATACACAGGTAAGGGAGAATAAACCACATAACTATTTCCAGGTTGTCTATCATCTCTTAATCTGAAATTCAGTACAGGCATGTAAAAAATTAATTAGAGAATAATGTGATCAGTCAAAACAATATTGAGAGAAAACAGCTTTTGAGAAGCATTTGTACTAATTATTAGCTGATAATAGCTATTGTTCCTGACCATACTTGTGATTATTCAAGTTAATTTTATACCAGGCCAGATATGATATTGTTGTCTTGCTCTCACTTCCGAGAAAGCAACTTCTACTTAAATAAGCAGTTTCCTACCCTGCACAAATTGCTACATTTCTCATTCAGTACCTCAATATTCTTGCCTGTAGAACCATTGATCCAAGCAGTCACTAGGGAAGTTAGAGGCTGAGAGCTTTAGCAGAGCAGCCAACAGCAAATTAAGAGCCTTCTGATTTATTTATTTTTTAATCACTATGTGCACATAAAAAGCTGCTCCAGCAGTAGCAAGGCCAATCTGTTTTCATGAAGGAAATCAATCCTTTCTCCAAGGCCATCAGAAGAGCAGTTTCCTGTGTTTTCTCCTCACCATCTCCACTTGCCCACTTATTTTTCCATAACTCTGTTCATCACACTAACCATCTCATGCAAATGGTTCCCAGGTTTGTGGTGCCTGTTTATTGTATTCCACATGGAAATAGTGTGGGGCTTTCACTTGCACTCTGCAAGCAGGCACTCATACAAATTTCTTATGAGGTATAGAATTTAGCTTCAAATCTTCCATCTTTCAGAAACTCCTGAACTAAACATAGTCATAAAACTTCAACCTGGCTTTCTAGTGAAATCATACCTGGAAGTACTACTGCCATACGATCAAAATCCTAATCTGTCTACATAACCTAAGAAATATCCTGATACACAGGAAGAAATGTAGTCACTTGACATTAGACCCTTATTCACCTAACTGGGGCATGGGAAAAAGAATCCTGGTGACCAAGACAAGAATTCATTTTAATGCTTTAATGGAATTGACATTTTGAATGGTCATTCTGAATTTAACACATGTTTATTCAATCACAATTGGATTCATATAGTCATCTGAATACTACACCAAGCAGTTTATATCTTTTCCTAAACTATCATTGATTCTACACCGTACCTTTTCTAGTATCTAGATATGTCTAATTTTCTTCTAAATTCTGCTTAGTAGGGTTATTACAATCTAACAGACACCTCAGAGGAAGAAAAAAACAGCTAAGTATGTGCACAGCCCTTAGAATGTCACTTGTGGAGACTTAAAGAATTGTTGGACTAAAGACAAAATGCTTTCCTTTTACTAGTTTTTAAAAAAGCAAAATGTATCCATCTTAGTTATTCATTAATTGGTAAAATCCTCCTGATTCACTGTGTTAAATGAGATGCCTCAATTCTTAGCTGTCTGCTGAAACAGGAATACAAGTTTCTTCAACCATCGCTGTAACAGAGAAAATGGCAGAGAGCTGTTTCACTTTATCATTAAAAAGGGGAAGAAGTTCGTGGAGGAAGAGGCTGTAGTCTGTCATTTCTAATAACTTATTTCCCATGACAATTGAAATTCCTTAGGTCAAGAGTTTGTGACATTTGGGGCTGCAAACCTTGGCATACAAATATGAGCTTTCCTGTTTATACTTTTTCTAAATATGGAGCTCAAAAATATTTTAATTAAGTTTTATTTGCACCTGGCAAACTTTAAAAGTATGCCAAAATAATAGGGGATGTGGACTGTATTTCAATAAATTTCATATGAATTTGGGAATTCAGTAATCATGGATCTGGCACCCCTTCATAATGTATTTGAGAGAGACTGGAACACATTTGCAAAGTTGCTGTCAACAGGTACTTCTGCTTCACTGAAGCTGAACTACCTTTTACTATTCCATTTTCCTATAAGAAGGACAGAACCAAAATCAAGTACACATGCTCTACACTGGCCATTTCTTGCCTTTCCCTCACTGATTTTTTATTTTTTTAATAAAGTCACACTGAAGGGCCTATTATTTCATAGCTATTGCAGAAGAAGATTCTGTGATTGCACTTGGCTAGAAAAAGGTGTCAAGTAAAGCCAAATTACTTGTAAAAAAAACACATCTGTTTTCTGAAGTAAATCCTATGAGCAAAAGATTAAGTTTATCAGAAAGCAAGACTTGAAAACAGTGCTAGTACAAACTCCCTACAAGCATCAGATTTATCCTACAAGTAGTTAGAGCTGCTAAGAGACTTAACTTACATTCAACACTCCAAATACATTAGGAAACATATGTACCTTGACAAGTTAAACTAAGACTTAACACTCACTGAAATTTGTCAGATGTTCAGGTACATGCAAACAGTCCATTTTTAAGAAGCTGAGATCAATTATACCTCGCTAAAAGAGGAAATGGCATCAGCTTCCACCCAACTGTTCCCATTAGATTTCCATGCAGAAGTAGCACTGATAAGGGCAGAGGCTTTTTGTCACTGTAAAATTACTGCAACATTTGATATTCATGCTTAACACATAGCCGAGAGAAGGGAATGGCTTTTGCCTAATATCTGTGGATATGTCATTCCAAAGGAACCTCTGATAGCAAAAAGTATTCTAACAGACAAAAAGCCTTACATCTGATAAAAGCATTAAGAGCAAGCTCAAGTGAAGTTTCCATACCTAATGCCAAAACTACAGAACACAGGGAGATGTGGCTAGACAATGTAAGTTCAAACTTCATATTTTATAATTCTAAGCAGTTTTAAACACTTATGAACAGCATTCATATTCCTTTCCATGTCACAGAAATATTGACTCAATCCTGAGGTGCACTGATGTGGTGTACTCTTTTTTAAGACCTACCACCACCACAAGTTCCAGAAGGAGCAACAACTTTGTTTAAGAAAGGGCAACTTCACTCTCTCAGCTGTAGCTTTCAGGATACACTGATCTTCAGATCTTTGTAACATCACTGCCTCCCTGACACAATGTAGCAAGGAATCCAAAGAAAACAGACATATTTTTGATAGATTAGTCACATGTCTTCCTAAGAATTTAAAGTGTGCTATCCTTGAGCACCTGTTCTGTTTTAGAAGAGAGGGAAGAATAAGAACTTAGCTGGTTTTAATTATTTCCACACAATTTAGGAAACATACTATTTCTCTTCCCAGATAAGCAATATTCAGCCCCTTGTACTAATTGTTTCCATTTTAAAATCACAAGATTCCTCCCTCTCCAGTGTCATGGTATAGAAATATGTGCCATGACTGTATATAATTGTCCTGGTTTGAGGTAAAATAGGGTAAATTTTCTAGTTTGTAACGTCACTTTTCAGCTAGGCCTCTTCTGTCTGACTAAACTCTGAAATTAACTGCACATTGTTCAGAAACTGTTCGCTCCCAGACTGATAAGACATGATTGTACCAGGGAATGGTATGCAAGAAGCTCTTATTTTC
This sequence comes from Turnix velox, assembly GCA_013400935.1. NCBI lineage: Eukaryota > Metazoa > Chordata > Aves > Charadriiformes > Turnicidae > Turnix > Turnix velox. The sequence goes on from VZTY01034376.1 coordinate 193,191, forward strand.
ATTATTCACTATGGTGATCAAGGTCAGAAAGTTTGTCATCTACCCTACCGGGGGGCTGGAAGCAGAAAGATGTAGAGAAGTCCCACCTACAAGGAGGAGTGGACAGGGCAGGTGACCCAAAATTGACCAACAGGAATATTCCATCCCATCTGCCCCATGCTCAGTATAAAAGCTGAGGGATCGAAGGGTCAGCTCTCTTCCCTTACACTTTTCTTCGCTCTTTCTTCGATGGCCGACATCTAGGAAAGACTCTGCCTTTGACCTCGACCCTTGATCCGGCACCCAGCTCCTGACTGAACTGGCCCCAGCTGGGTACTCACTGTGTCTGCTGGGGACGTGATCATCAACCGTGGAGGTTGATACGGTTTTGTATACATTGTATGCCTTTTTATAATTTCCTTTTAATTTTATTATTTCATTATCTATTAAAGTAGTTTGGAATTCTTCTGAACTCACAAATCTCCTCATTCCTTCTTCTCCTCCCTTCTGAGAGAGGAGGGGGGGCCATCTGTCATTCTGGGGGGGCCTTTTGGGCCTAAACCAGGACAATAATATTTTATGCTGCAATACAGACTTTCGAAATGGCTACAGAGACTGTAGCTTCAAATCCAGTTTGCACTTGTCAATGTCATTTGCTTTTTTAAGGCCTAAGGGGGCCTCAGCAACAGTAGAGTGAACTGTCCCAACTCATGTTGAACCTGTAACAGGAATTCTACAGGAATGTTGTGATAGGTATGTCCCATGGAAGATTAATACTTCTTTTTACAGCATTCCCACACATTTCCTTCATCTTCCTCAACTAATAAAGCCTTATGGTTTTAGAACATTTTTAAAAGCTTTCCAGTTGGCTTTCTCTCATCTTCACTTAGACCCAAGAGCTGTCAGGCACACGAGCTACAGAAGTATGAAAGTGGCCACTAGAGCCCAATGAAGACAACCACTGCTAAATTAACCCTGAATTTTGGGTTTACACATGTGTAATTCCACCTTCCCTTGGAGGTCTTGTCTCTAGCCCCCAACAGCTATAGACAAAACTAACATGACCGTATCTGAAACTGTAAAACTTTTTAAACAGAAAACTGGTCTTTATTTGAATAAGAATTTTTTTCATTTGGTGAGGCAAGTACTGAGAAGGAAGATATTTACTGCAGTGACCAGGGCTGATAGGACAATTACAAGAAAGAACTAGGCCTTCCCAAAAGACTTCACATGCGGTAAGAAACAGTGCGTTCAGCTGTCACTGTGCCTGGTTTTCAACTCAATGCAAGGGATTGTTTTCTTGCTATTCATATCAAATAGTTAAGCAGTTTTTCTTAAGCAGATTTCAGAAGTTCTCAAGTTGTTTCTGTGCTCACACTTCAGTGCTCTGCTGCTTTCCTCAAATATTCTTCTACTTCCATCAGTATGTCAGTCCAAATAGATAGGCCACGGACATTAAAGTCTCCATCCTGCGCCTTCAGGAGTTTCAGAGTAGCTTGGATCTGCCCCCTGAGCAGCACAGATCCCCGACAGAGGCAGATGAAATGCTCCCTCAGCTCCTTCCAGGACAATTTAGCCTTATCAAGGCAACTTTTAACCCACTGTCCCTGCAAGGGGTCATAGTGCATGTGGCTTCCCCAGACGGTTAACAGGTCCAAATACATCTTGCTGAACTGGGAATAGTGGCCAGCTAGGGAGGCAAGAAGGGAGCCTGGGAGAAAAAGGCAAAAGGCAGAAAACCTCTCTAGGTTCCCTAGCAGCAGAGAAAGCAGGGACTTGGCCGCATATTCTCTTTCTGTTGCGCTCTCCTGGTTGCCACTCAGGCTGTTCCCATTCTGACCCTTGTCACCGGCCTGCTCAGCGCCACTGCCCTGCTTCAGCAGCAACAGCGCCGCAGCCATCACCCGGAAGGCCCGGGGCTGGGGGAGCTGCTCCAGGGCATCCGAAAGCCAGCGCAGCCGCCCCGCGTCCTCCCCGACCGGCTCGGCATCCTCACCCTCTTCCCACAGCCTGCTCAGCAGCAGCTGCGCCTCCACTTGCACCTGCGGCTCCAGGCCCTCCGGGGCCCGCGGCAGGCCAAAGGGTAGCGCCAGCAGGCGGGTGGCGGCCTTACGGCGGGCGAGGAGAGACACGCTGTGGGGCTCGGGGCCGGCCTCCTCCCCAGGGGGCCGCAGCAGGCTTCGGAGCAGGCGGTGGCAGGCGGCGGGCGGCAGAAAACGGTTCTCAAGCAGCGCCAGGCCCAGCAGCTGAGGGCAGCGGCCAAGGTGAGGGAAGCCCAGCAGCATACTCGGCTGACCCCGCCGCAGCCGACGTCCCAAGGCCTGCCTGAGGCGAGGCCGAGCGCGGAAGCGGTCGTGGAGGTGCTGGAAATAGCGTGTCCACTCTAAAGCCCTATCCAGGGTTAGAGAGTCCCAGTCCCGCACTAGCGCGGAGCGGGAGACAGCCAGGAGCGCGGGCAGCTGCCCCACCTGCTCCAGCACGGCCTCCATAGCGGCCGGCCCCAACCTTGGCGCCACCGGTTTGAGGATAAGTCTCATCTTCCTCTCGGAACGACAGCCAATCCGAACCGGGAAGGGCGGAGATTTGTAACTAAACTGGCTAAACCTGATGTCAATTCGATGAGGATTGTTTTACCCTTAAAGGAGCCTTGAACCGGCTTCGTCTACCACCAAATTGTGTTTGATTCCTCAGGGAAGGGCAGGAAGCTGAGCGAAATTAGAGCGTTAAAAACCAAGCACGATTAATAAGTTTGTGTTTTTTTCTTTAAAAAAATTAATAAACAGCAAAACTCCCCAATGCAGAATGCATTTCCGAATAATGTTCCTAAATGCCCCTCAAGAGCAAACACGCACGTATTTGGGGATGTTTCCCCATTTCTGTGGTTTGCCTGTCCCTGGCCGGGGCTGAGCTGGGAGCGAAGCAGGGCCGGCTCCCTCAGCACTGCCTGCAGCTTAGACTCTTCCAGAGTCTGCTCAGCCCACATGGCTGCTCTCCTCAGGGACTTCACGAGCCCTGTGGCCACCAAATCACAGACTAGCAGGTTTGTAGCTCATTGAAACATAGAATGGTTTGGGTTGGAAGGAACTTCAAAGATCATCTAGTTCCAACTCTCTGCCCTGGGCAGACACCTCCCCACCAGAACAGGTTGCTCCAAGCCCTGTCCAGCCTGGTCTTGAGCACCTCCAAGGATGGGGCAGCCACAGCTTCTCTGGACAGCCTTTATCTTCAGAGTTTGCCTCTTGTGATTATGAATTAAGCTTTTGACCAATTTGCTTATTTTCTTAGTTCTTGCTTTCCAAGCTCACAGCATAAAAGGGTGCAGTCCAGAGGCTGGCTGGCTGGCCCAGGTTCCAGAATCTTCTGCAGGTGCTCTCTGCTCACCTGCTCTTGAGGAGTGAGGAAATGGCGGGAAGGCAGCAGGGTGGCAGGGTGGAGCCAGGTGGTTTGTGAGCGGCTGGGTGCACCTGAGGGAGTTCATCAGCCCTGTGGGCACTGAATCACAGAAAAACTGAATGAAAGGGGTTGTAAGGGACCTCTGGAGATCATGTGGTCCAATCCCCCTGCCAACACAGGGCACCCTACAGCAGGCTGGACAGGAACACATCCAGGTAGGTTTTGAATATCTCCAGAGAAGGAGACTCCATGATCTCCCTGAGCGGCCTGTTCCAGTGCACTGGCATCCTCAGAGTAAAGCAGCATGTCCTCACGTTGAGGAAATCCCTGAATATTACCACTGAGCAGTATGGAGGCAGTAGGAAATCCTGGTGAGCTCTGGGCACCATCAGCTGCAGCAGTGCCAAGGGCTGGGCCTGGTGCTGGTGGTGGGGGGTAATCCTGGCAGGACATGGACCCCATGGCTAAGGATCATGAGGGACCACACAAGTTGTGTTGCCCGCCTGCCTGAGCACCTACTTTAATGTAAAGGCTATCTGAGAGGCAAAAGCAATGAGGAATTTCTTGCAAAATGTTGTATTATTATAATAATTAAAAATATGAAATTATTATTGTACTATAGTAACAGCCATTGGAATCGATTATAAGTACCAGTGAGAGAAATGAAACTCTGATGCCATGAGCTACAATATTGTGAGACAAATCTTAGTACCCTTATGCAGAACTCATGCTTTTTTTCATAAATCTTGGTGCTGTAAATAATTTCCCCTTAGTTTGTTATCTAAGTTAGTGGATTTTTAGGTTATGGGTTGAGCATGCAACAGACTCAGAGATATTCCTTAGCTGAGATAGTGAGGGACACAACTCTGAGTTACACCAGACTTCACACTAAGATTGGGTAGAAGACAAGAGAGTCCAAACATGTTTCTACTTTTTTCATTTTATCTAGAGAAAACTGAAGAGGGTGAACAGAGCCACTGAACCCATTAGAGTCTCATTTCTTGCTAGAAGTGGGCTCAGACTTTCTCCCCTGGCTTCAGAATTTTGCTCGAAAAATTACTGATAGCAGTTGGTGACCAGCTCCTCAAATTCACATTTTGTTTCCCAAGTAAAGCAAAAGAGGAAATAAGAAAATTGTAAGTAAGGGTTCAGACACATCTGCCCCCTACAAGCCCCCTCCTGGATTGCTTGTGATTGTTGTTTAGAAAAGCACCTTCTCAAGTACTCCTGGGAAAACAGAGCTCTTTTCTCTCATTTCAGTCATCTATTTTTGAAAAACAGGATTACAGATTTAATGGTCTAGATTACCTGGAAGTTAGGGCCTAATACAGGAATCAGGGTGACACTCTACAGACCTTTTGGTTGAAGGAGTTCATAGCAATCTCTTATTATCTATGAATGTAAGGTATCATTCATTCTAAAATAAATTATTTTTTCTCTAAAATATCTCTTTTAAGCTTCCTGTTAACTATTTATGGAGTAATAAACATCAAATTGAATACAAGTGCCAGAGGTTTTTTGCATTGTTAACAATGGAATTGCTTTTGTCATTAATAAATCCATACTTACCTATAGTATACTCCCCAAAGCAAAATAAACTAACTAGAGAATATAGAACTTGCAATTGAGTGCAATGTTTTGGTATGTTTTACTTAGTTCTTTACTCAAATGGAATGGGGATAAACCACTGAAGTGGCTGCAATATGATTACATATTACATACTTTGGCCTCACAGTTAAGTTTAATGCAGTGTCTCTTGAATTAAGAGCTGTGGAATACAGTAATAAAGGAGTTTCAGTGAATTCCAGTCCCATATCCTGTTTTAGTGAGAGATATTTTTGGAGGCACATATGCTCCATGTCATGAAGAAGAAAAGAGAAATGTTTCCCTTTTTGTCAGGAAACTTCTCAGAAGAAATCTTTCACATTATTGTTCTTTTTCTTTATTGAATGTTTTTATATCCTGCAAATGTCTCAGTATGTTTCAGTTGAAAGAAATCAAATAATCACATTTGCAGCACCAGGAAACTAACGAAAACAGGTTGTGAAAATCGAACCAGACTGGAAAAAACACTGAGTAATATGGTATCTGGAATACTCTTGCATGTGAAGGGGGGTGGCCTGCTTGCTCTAATGGGTCTCTGTAGAGCTGACTGAAAAATGGAATTTCCGTTTTACGAAAAACTCTGAATATTTCAGCACTTGGTTTTGTCTCAAATGAGGATGAAATGTCTATGAGCATTTTTCATCAAGGGGATAGAATTTGACATCTCTGTAATAAAATGTCTCATGCAAAAAGACATTTCTGTATTTCTAGGTATTGCAGCTGTATTTGGAGACTTCAGTCATGGTGGGGCACAGTTGATGCTTATAATGAAAAGTAGAGCTTGATCTGAGAAGTAGGAGAGCTCTGGACAAGAACACAATAGAAGATGAATGTAAGAAACGAGAAAAAGAAACAAAGTAACTCTGAGATAGCTATTATTCATGTAATACAATGTTATACTACAATATTCCTTTAAAATGGTAACTATGTTTCCACACTCCCTATCAAAGGAATGCCCTATCCATTCCAAGTTTTGTGCAATCATTTGAGAGCCTCCCCACTTTCAGAATGTGTCTGAGGATCTCTCACTTTAAGGCTGAAATCTACTTATCTGTTGATTGATCTGTTGATGCTGGTGATGTAGTAATGAAATCAAATTGAATAAACATGGTTTCCTTCTCCAAGGTGAATTACTTTCCTGTGACTTTTACATTCCAGTACTTTCTTCTCTGTTATCAGTTTTAGTTCTAATTACCCTAGGGTTTTTCCTACCAACAAGAGCATCACAATTTGAATTCTGTAGTTGCTATCAACTTATTCAAAGTCTGTTGCAACCTGATAGCAGCAGACTGATATTTTAAAATATCTGATATCAGATGTTTATTTAATTTTTTCAATGATTTGAATACAAGATATTTTAAAATATCAGTATAGCACTGAGTTGGTTTTCTTCCTAAGGAGCATTTATGGGATACCAGGGAAGTGCATGGAGGTAAGGACTGCAAGACCGGGGAGGTGAGGTAAACAGTTAATGCTGCGGAAGAGGATGGAGGATGGGAAAGGCTAGGTCAAGATGTCAGGAGATATGGTAAGAGCACAGCAATGGCATGTATAGAATGGTGAGTAGATTTTCAGTTAGCTAGATGGTGTGATGGAGGTGCTTTTCTACTTAACTTGATTACTTTATAAGAAAAAAAAGTTCACTTCTGAGACTCATGGAAGTCTTTGGTTGTATGTGAGTACATGAGGTTTCCTTCTAAGAAGGAAGCACAGGGAAATATATTAAAGTACCTTTTTCAGCCATTTTGAAGAATTATCACTACTGAAAATTCCAACTGCAACACAACAGATTGTTTAAATTTTCTGCTATATGCATCTTGCCACTAGCTATGATACTGTGAACAGGGATAGCCAGTGTTTCCTGTGTTGTGGGATTTGGTTCTGAGGTTTTCTCCTGATTTTTTTCCATTAGAAAAATCTCGCTTTTATTTTAATCTTTAAAATGAGCATTAAATAAGAACATAATAAGAACAATCATTCATTGTTGTGTTAAGCTGTAGTAAATGTTTCTCTGTTACAGCTTTTCATTGATAAGATACATGGTAAAGTAAGTTGTTAAGCAAGTGAAGAAGTGTATTAGACTCAGAATCTGGGTATTCATTTCCACTTGAAAACAAGCCCACTTTTCAGAGAAGCACTGCAAAATTTTTTCACAAGCTCTGCATTTTGTATGAATTGCTGTACTCTTTTATTTAAGTAGAGAAGTCAAGTGAAACATGAAGTTTTATGGAACTGGTGAGTTTCTTCACTCTGGTTAAGGAGCCAGTAAAATTCACCCTGGCAAGGAAGATCAGTGTTGAAGCAAAACTGGTCAAACTAGCCAGAAGTCTGGATTCCATTGTTGTATTTTTTCCTCCTCTTCAAAGTCATATTGGCTGTAACATGGTTATACTATTTCTCCTAGATAAAAATTTAATGACCTGTTTACTCAGTATACCAAGCATTATAAAACTCCAAAATGGTGTTTTCTTTGTTAGGAGGTGTTATTTCAAGTAAGAAAAATTAATATACTGAGAGAGGTGTATGATCATCTATATTTCTGGCACTAATATTTACTTTTTTAGCTGTAAGGAGGTCAGTTTAGTTGCCTCTATATGCTAGGAACAAGGCTTCCACATTCATTATACAGTGACTTATGCATTTTGATGCCTCTGAACTCATGGACCATTTCTGTAGAATTTCTTCCTACTTCTGCAACAAACTTTGTTAGAAAATGAGGTTATTAGTCAAGCCAGTACCTGACTCTCAGCACTTTGATATCATCTGGTGAAGTCCTTAGAAATTTTTTTGTCAATGTAATCTCTTTTAAAAAAGTTGTGGTGGGCTTTTGGAAAGAGAACAGAACAAGTATATTATCATATTGCATAATAAAGGAATTGAACCTACCAGTTTGTACATTAACATAAACATCAGCTTTATAAAAGGCTTATCTATCAGTAAGGGGTTATCCCCTGAATTCTTTCATGCTATTCTCCAGTTAGGAAAGCATGGTAAGTCCTGCATATGCTTATTGTAGTATATCAAGGTATTAATAGCAATGTCCATTTGCAATGAGTTAGGTCTATGACTTGAGCAATTGGTGCCAATGATCAAGTAGCAGTTGTATAGTGCATCAGAGTACAAATTGATTGAAAATCCATGTATTGAAAGAGTGCTATATGTTTCATATATGTACGTACATCATGACTGAGGAAACTTAAAAAATGCTGTAATCACAAATTTTGCTTATGTCTGGCTAAAATAAAACAGACAGAATTTGCTGCCTAGCTCCATTTCTAATTTTGATATTATGAGTAAGGACTATGCTACCAAAGCTACCAATCTAGGCTGTAGCTCTCCAGCACTATAGACATGAAAGTAAGTGAGACTGAGTGGCAAATTGTGTCACTTTTTTCTGACTGTGAATACTTGATCTGAAGTGGTGAAATAACTATGCACTTGCAGACTTCCCTTTCACCAGATAAGGCACACTAAATAATCACATGTGCACTTCAAAACCAGACACATTTGGTAAGTGTCTGTTACCTGCAACTAGTTCTGCCTTCAGGTTGGTTAAGCTAATGCATTCTAGCTTACACTTGCTGTGGGCCAAGAGAGTGCATGCAGGCAGTTAATGTTACTCAAATAATCAATGGTAAGGTTTTAAACTGCATGTGTTCATGATACGTTTTAGAGAGGTTTCATTTGCTGTCTGTTGTGGTGGTGGATTTGATAGATCACAGCCTGTACTTATTAATTGTCTGCATAACTTTTCCCAGGCTTTTTTTCCTTCAAGCCAAAAAAACAAAGTTACATATGTTAAGTACTTTTATTATGGGATTAGATACACATTGAGCCTTCTGAAGCATTTTGAATCCATGCCATCCTTATTAGGGTACCTGTGAAGTAGTATCTTTAAGAACTGTCTATGTCAGAGACCATTTTATCAGAATCCTCTGAAAGTAATAATCCATAAAGGTTGAGTCATTAAACACTGGTTGTAGTTAAAGGTTTGTAGTTATATTATTGTATTTGTTATATAATGTCAAGGTATAAAGTCAAACAAGTGTGGACTAAGTATAGTCAAGCATCACAGGTTTAGTATTTAACATTTAATTGTCTTTAAGAATGTTTGGGGGGGAAATCTGCACATCTGAGAATAGTATCTAAAAATTCTTTCAAACTTGTAGTTTCCGTGTGCTTCCATGTTAGTTAAATTGCTGTCATTCACAAGAGTCCATGGATGCTATAAACACACCTTCATGTTGGAACTGGTTGTATTTTTCACTTGCATAAAAATATATATAAAACTCAATGCAAGATAGCTAAATATAGAGCTATTTTTATATATATGCCTGGGTTCTAATAAAATAAGTTACTTGGATTTTTTACTTTCATTCTCTTAATATCCTGAGAACATCTTAAATTATCAGATACCCCAGTGTTGCTCCTTCATTTCTTTGCACAGTGTCTTTTTGAATAATCCATGTCTGTGTATAGAGAGCCACACTAACCCACACACACATTCACGTGCTGGATAGACATTTCTCTTTTTTTTGAGCAATAAGGCTTTTAAGTATCTGTTGTTTCCATTTTCATGTCTCCAAAGCTTTTATCTGAATTCTTCCAGCACATTTCTCATTATTCTCTCAACCTTTCCTCTGCAGGATGGCTGGGGTTTCCAGACATATAACCTGAAATGTCCTGGGAGAATTTACATAAAAACAATAAAGTCAAGGAAATGGAAACCACAGAATATATACATAATTTTTTTTTTCAGTCTTTGCTAAGAAGCTCATTGGTTAATATTTACAGAAGAATTCAATTTTCCATAGTAACATCCTTTTCACTGTGAAGCAAATGTGGGAGAGCAGGATAGTAAGAATCTGCTTAAGTGAAGCTGGGGTTATACATTAATCTCATTAATGATTATAAGCTTTTGCTTTTCTCCATCCTAGTATACCAAGAAGAACATCCCATGGAAAAAAAAATCATATAAGTGGTCAAATCAAGTTAATATTAATCAAAAACTTTGAAGGGATTTTTGTTCCTGTTTGAGAAAATTTTAATGAATTTTTTCTTTATTCATACAAATACATATAAAGAAATACTGGTTTATCTTGCGTTTACTCATAGTCCTCAGAAAGCAAATAGTTAATACTGATATAGCTCCTTGTAGGATCAATAGGGCACTTTTGGTACTGCTGAAGGCCACTTGTTACTAGGGAGCTGTGCACTGGTCTCTGGGAAAAGCCTCTGGCAGGTTTTGACAGGATCTTCCCAATGGTAAGCTTCTCATTTCATAGAAACTACTGCTATAGCTGTCTTATTATCCTGATATTGATCTATTCTGCAGCAAGGGGAGGTCAAATAAAGACAGACTTAATCTTTTTCCTTAGCTTCAGAATTTTTAACTTAATGGTGTTCTTTAAGGAGAAGTTTTTTTCCACATTTTAAAGAAAACACTGATATTTAACTAGTAAAAATGCAAGAAATCAAAATATTTGTAACTGCTGTAACAGTTTTTCACAGCATCTGTGTATTTCATGATATTTCCATAGTATTTTGTTAGTCTGACTTGGTCCCTGATCCCATGCTGAGCCACACTTAAGGATTTTTATAAGAGGGAAAGTTAGAGTCTTGTATATATCCAAAAATCATCACAATGCAGGTAATATGTATATTAGAATATGCTAGTTCATAGCGGAACCTCACACATTGCCATTAGTTTTCTCAATAAGGTGGGAAAATAACAGTGCTGAATCAATGCATTGCACTTGTAGAAAAGAGTAAAAACAAGTTTAAAAAACAAAACCAAACCAAACAAAAAAAAGCCAAACCAAAATCAGAGATGAGATAGTAGCACATAAGATACTTGCATAAAACTAAAAACCAGGGGAAAAGAAGACCTTTGGATGAAATTAACGTGATGGGTGAAGACGAATTCCTAGAATTAAGGGAAGAGAGGTCTGCTTTACTGAAGATCCCATTTTGGGGCTAAAAACAAAGTAACAATGAACCAGTTTTAAACCTGGAAGTAATCATATTCATGTTAATTCAATTTTTTCAAATGAAAACAGTGGAAACACTATTTTTAGTTGAAACCACTACCACAAGGGTCCTTGTATCTCTTGATACAACAATAGTTTCCCTTAGAGTGAGAGAAATACATTTGTAACTACACCAAGGAAATAGCACTGTAATGAATGTACTGGAGTTTTATACTCTCATGGAGAAATATTATTATGTGTTTTCATTCTGTGTGTGAATTGCTGATGATCATCAAGTGTTTAGGCAGAGCATGAAGTTCTGTTAATTGAGAACTTATGAGCCTTGAGGGCTGGAGTTATTCCCTTGCTTTTCATTGGAAGCATTGGATCTAATAGCTCTTAGAAAAGAGACGATATGGATTATGTCTCCCCGACAAAATTTGCCTGTGACTGACAAATCAGAAATACTTAAGGGAGTTAGATGACTTGCCACAATAGTAAGTTGCTGGGAACCAGATGCCTGAAGGTCTTCAGAGCTCTTGAAAATTTATGTATTGACAAGGATGCTTGTGTCCCAGTCTTGGGATACTCATTCATGTGCAGCTAGCAATAGTCATGATGGAAGCTTTGCAGTGTTTAGTCTGGATGTTACTTGCCTAAATACTGCTGTCCTGGTGGATAAATGCTCTGAACTATACTAGAGAAATGTTTATCCAATAGTCCAAATAATCTTTGGTATCAGTGATTTTACTATGAATGAGGAGTTAGAATTTTATGAGATAACATTATACACCCAGTCAGTCATAACTAGTCTCATACAAGTTACTGCCATGTTAAGCAAATTCTATAGAATTGTTCTGATTCCTGGGAGATGGTTTTGTTAGATTTTATTTTTCAGTATCTTTTCAAGGAGAGATATTCCAAACTCCTTTTATATGTAGTGGGCCTGGCATTGTTCTTCTGACTTGCTCCACTTTTGCAGTAGTGTAAATCTCTTGGCTTCATTGACATTTCTCCTGATTTTGGTCTTTTGTACCACTTCATGAAGCAGCAGCAGCTGGTCAAATCGGTTTAATTGAAGATATGAAATATGATTATATGATCTACTTAGGCTACCATATTTATCATTGGCTTCCTAATCTATTTCTTGTTATTAGACTAATAAGAAAAAAACTAAAGTTATCTTAAGAATGTCATGCTCTTTATATCTAGTAGATTGAGTGTATGTTCTAGCAGATATAGACCACCATTTATGCCTCCATAGATGACTAAGTATCTTCATTCACCTCACATTTTATTTTCTACAGATAAAATTTCATATGCATATCCACTGGGATGGAAATAAAAAGGTCCTTACAGTGGATTTAGATCCTAACATTTGTATGTACTGAGACTGAAGTATGTAAAATTTCTTTCTTTCCATTCAACTTTCCTGTTGAATGAAGCCCAAGGGCCACAGATACACAGTACAGTATTCAATAGCAAATTCCATGTGGAATTACTAGCATTAAAGTATCTCATGCTATCATATTATCCTGTCAGCTGATTTCAATATCTGGTTTTAGCTGTCTGGTCTAGTTTTTTCCTGATCCTTCTCACCTATCATACCAGGCCTATGATAATTTGCACAAGTTTTTTCAAGTTTAATGTGAACTCTTTGTCTGGGCTTATGACAGACAAAGAAAAAGCAACCTACTAAATTAAAAAATCACACAGGTAAATTATTAGTACTGGAATTCCGACCCTGTCTTATTTGCAAGCAAGCTATAACGCTCGCAAGGTTAAAAAACAAATAGCTTTCTGTCTGTAGCTTTCTATCCTTGTTATTGGTTTGAAGCATCTGGTTTCAAGGCTGGTCTGAAATTTGATCTGGCTCAAATTCTCTCAATGCATTTCAGCAACATATGTCAGTAAGGAGGGGAGCTGGGTAACCAGTCTCACCATTGTTTGTAATTCAGCCTATGACAGGCAGCAGGAAAGCAGAATAGTTTCAGCCAGCCCCAATTAGGAAAACTTGCCTTAGGCATAGGCTACAGCATAAACCGAGATTTGTCAAGCTCCTCCCTAGAAGAAAACTGAAAGTGTACACTTGGTGATAATGCTATGATTTTATTTGAACAAGAAATTTGCAGAACAAAACTGAGTCAATGGCAAGGACAAGGAATTATTCTCAGTGAAAACAAAGATAAACTGGAAAAGGATGATTGCAAGCCCAGAAGTAACATTTATGCAAAATAACAACCTTCTAAATTAAAAATGTACAGAATTACAAAAGCGTGTTTTTTCCCTGGAAGAAACATACTGAAATATGAACTCTAATATTTTGTAAGAAATTAGATATTTCCTTATCATGTTTCAGATTCTAATGCTGAGAATGGGGAAGACTCTTCTGAAGGGAACTGCCATTCCACAACATGCCCTTACATGAAGTATAATGTTGCCGAGACTCTTCTGGCATTGAGCAACATCTTCATAGCAGGAAGAATGCTTGCAAAAGAGGTAATACATTTTAAAAGTAATATTTATCATTTCTGTTGAATCCTTTGTGACACCAAAAGTGTTTAATAGATGCCTCTTACCTTGCAACCCTCATGAGATACACTTATTAATCTTGCAGAAGTCTGAAGCATCTGGAAGATTAAGTAATTTTCCCAAGATCATACAAAGATTTCTTGTTTTGTTATGACAGCTAGTGATTATCAGAGCCAGGATTATTCCCACACTGCCTTACTTCCCTTCTCTAACAGCATCTTACCAGATATGCAATTTGCAGGATAAGGAGGAAGGTGAGAGAGAATGGGGAAATACATGCAAGACTCTTCTATAAATTGAATTAATAAATTCTAGCTGTCCACTAACATCACACTATTTTACATGGGAAATTTTTTATTAATGTGCTTATTTTACAGATAGGGAAACTGAAATGAAAAGTGATTTGATGAAACTCCTGCAACAGATAAATATGCAGGCCAGGGAAAAGGAACTGAGTCTTCCAACCCCAATGAGATAGGAATAATTTATTAAATGAGCTGGCATTCACCTTGTTTCATTTGGCAACATAATACAGCATGGAGGGAATTGTGTTCTTTCCACTAGGAATGCTGCTTCAATGATACTGCTTTAATGGAAGAATGAAAAGGAATGCCGGACTCCAAGCATTCCTTACTATTTGAACTGAACACCTGGAGAAAAAGCCTGGAAAAGCATATCTTGGGTGTGTCAGTTGATGACAAACTCAACATGAGCCAACAGTGTGCACTCACAGCCAAGAAGGCCAACCAAATCCTGGGTTGCATCAGGAGGAGTGTGACCAGCAGGTCAAGAGAGGTGATTTTACCCCTCTACTCAGCACTGGTGAGACCACACCTGGAGTATTGTGTCCAGTTCTGGAGCCCTCAACACAGGAAGGACATTGAGCTGTTGGAGAGGGTCCAGAGAAGGGCCATGAAGATGATCAAAGGGTTGGAGCAACTGCCCAGGTTGAAGGAGTTGGGGTTGTTCAGCCTGGAGAAGAGAAGGCTCAGAGGGGACCTCATAGTAACTTATCAATACCTGAGGGGGTCCTACAGAAAGGCAGGGGAAGGAATTTTTAACATAATACCGGATGGGAGGACTAGAAACAATGGATATAAATTAGAGGGGGATAGATTTAGACTAGACATAAGAAAGAAATTCTTTACAGTGAGGGTGGTGAAATACTGGAACAGGTTGCCCAGAGAGGTTGTGGATGCCCCCTCTCTGGAGGTGTTCAAGACCAGGCTGGACAAGGCACTGGGCAGCCTGGTCTAGTGGGAGGTGTCCCTGCCTATGGCAGGGGGGTTGGAACTCGATGATCTTTAAGGTCCCTTCCAACCCAAACTATTCTATGATTCTATCAATGGAAATAGTATCTCAACAGTATCTTCTAGGAAAATTAATTTGAAATGTTGATGGAGAAAAAGTAGGGTTGAGGAATAAATGCTGTAAAGCAGTGTCAGGACCACCAGGACAAAAGCTGGGAGAACTATGAAGGTGGTGTGGAAAGAGGATCAAGCTGACAGAAATGGGAGTGGGCACCTAATTTTTGCCTAGAATGTTACTGCTCCTTTAGAATCTTTTCTGTTCAAAAGAATTTTTGAACTCTTGAATAATGAATGATCTTCTGGTATTCTTGGTCTGAAAAATTGATCACTTTCAAGAAACTGTGATGTGCGCATTTGGTTTGCTTGTGAATTTCATCCCAAAGAGCAGTGTTTATCTGTTAATTTCTATGTAAATTAGTTTATATGTTTTGAGTCAGCTATTACGTAAGAATCAGCTGATAAAATTATTCCAGAACACTTCCAATACAAGATGATGATGTTACTGAGGTAGTTTTTACCATTTTTAGATCCTCTTTTGATACTTCTGTTCTTGTTCTGTTGGTAGTTGAAATGTGACTTTAGGTAGCACTTTATTTTCATGATTTGTCCATCCCAATTAGAAACCAACCACAAAATCTGGGGCTCTGGGAAAAAAAAAAACAGGAACAGAGATCACACACACATTTTTACCATCACTTCAGTTATATTTATGCTAGTTCTGACAGGTTGGCTTAATTTTAGTTGCTGTATTGTCTCCTGAGTCACTTTCAATTGCTACTCTGCCTGATGGAGAAGGCAGTGCAATATGAGTTGTAGTCAGACAGCTCTGAGCTCTGTATGTAAGGAACACTGATTTCACTTCAAGAAGGTATCACGAGGCCTATAAAATCTACTTAGGCATTTAAATTATCTTTATCAATGTACTATCTGAGATCCTCATAATTAAGAAAATAATAATAACAATCTACCATGTCAATGTTTAAGGCACTGTTTTGTTTAGCGACAGATCATGACACTTTAACTGTCAAACAGAACCTAGACTTTGCCCTGTTAATCATTGTCTCAACCCCAGTATTTTTCTTGGCATGCCAGCTGTGTGCTGTGTACCCATGAATTAACATTGTGACACTCAGCCAAAAAAATTGCATGTACTACACACCTGGGTAGTCTATATATACCTGCTTGTGCACAGTATGTAGATTCAAATATATAGACTTTGCAATGATAAAAACCTGTTATTGCATCAGATTTCATCCAGGTGTTTACCCTGACACTAAGAATACTTCACATGATCAGAAACCATGTTTCAGTAAATGTCACAGAATCATGGAATCTTAGAGTTGGAAGGGCCCTTCAAAGTTCATCTAGTCCAACCCCCATGCAGTATGCAGGGACATATATGATGGAAAAGAAAGAGCTAGCTTCTGTTTAGGCTTACAATGATGAAAATTTGTAGATTTTTTTTAGATCACAGCAGTCAGTTTCATGTATAAGATCAAAACAAAAAAAGTTTTGTGAAAATAATTGTTTTAAGTCATATAATATTATAAATAGAGGGTGAATTTCTGGCATAGTAATTTTACAAGATGGAAGGACAAAGGATACTACTTTGTGGTGAAAGAAATGTTTGCAATTTATTGCTAGATTTTTAAAAAAGGTAATCAATTGCAGATTTGGTAAAAGTTCAATTGACTGTAAAATCATTGTATCTATTGAACTGAATTATCAGAGGATGTAATTAGCTTGCAGCATGCCACATTGTTATGATAATTAAAATGTAAAATCTTGTATGGCTGTATTAATTTAAAGTTTTACTTTACCCATTAATGTTCTTTCCACATATTCTTCAAACTGACAAAAACAGGACCCACTTTAACTATGATTTGTATCTTATAATCCAAGTGCTTTATTAGAAATGTAAAATTTGGAGGTGTCTGCAAATGGTCAGTGCAATACATTTCAGTGAACTCCACAATGATATATTTATTGATCC
Source organism: Turnix velox (assembly GCA_013400935.1). Lineage (NCBI taxonomy): Eukaryota > Metazoa > Chordata > Aves > Charadriiformes > Turnicidae > Turnix > Turnix velox. Next base: position 209,972 of record VZTY01034376.1, read on the forward strand.
ATGGCCTGAAGGGCTACTAACTACTCTGCCTTTTTGTAAAGTCAAGGAAGACATGGAAATTTTTTTGCCAAGTAAGTACTATAATATTGGGACAATGCTAGGTCATTTATGAAACACATTCTGTGCTTATTTTGGCTGCTCCATGGGGTTCTCATATTCTAGCAAGAAAATCAACAGGTCTGACATTCCCTACACAATTTACACTTCATTCATCATTTCTGCTACTCACTCTCCCACCTCTTTTCTATTAGCTGACTGAGGCATGTCCTGTTTAAAGGCTACATGTGCTTTAAGAGCTGATATAGAATTGAGACGCTAGTGATGAATTACATTTTAATCCATTATATTTGACTCATATTTTACAGGGCAGTTGAGATACTAATTATGTATTAAGAAGGTATACTTGGGAAATTTGAAAAATCATTAGGAAAGTGTGATCTAGAGATAATCCCAACAGATACCCATGTCTCTGACCATAGAGAACTTCAACCTCCTCTTTGTGTTCTCTTTTCTGCTCTCTTCTGCTGCTCTCTTTCCTTCCTCATCTTTAGTGACTTTTGCTTCAGATTCCTGTGTGTTGACTGCCCCTTGATCTAGGCAATTTTCTCTCCACATTTGTAGATGTAAAGCTGTAAAGCCCTCTCTTAAGAAAATTCTGATAAAGGTTCAAAATGCTATAGCATCTGCAAATCCCTAGAGATGAGGATTGTAAGACAGTTTTAGAAAAGAGTTGAGGAATTTAATGGATTAAAATGGGTCATTGTGATCATCCACGCTGACCTCATGCTTCAGAATTTAATCTTTAATTATCTATGCATCAAAAATATAATGTGCAGCCAAGTAAATCTTTCTGAACCTTTAATCTGGAGTTGTTGTCCCCAGTCATAGAAAGTTTATGAGTTTAGATCTTTGCTACATCGCAACCACTAAACATATTTCTGTTTATTCTGAGAGTTAACATTCCTTGCCTATTGTGAAAATTATCTAAATGACAGTGCAACCTATTCAAGGTAATAATTTTGCTCAGGCTCCATGCATAGGCGTATGACACCCAAAGAAGCTTTATGTTCCTCATTCCCTCTACCTCTTCTCTGTCCCATGTCTGTCTTCAAGTCATTACTAATTCCTGTGCCACTTATCCTCTTACCTGTTTGAAAGTAGGCTGTGTCAAAAATATTACCTGAACATATGGACAGTGGAATTTGAAAGTGTGAGGAACCAAGATTGTTTATGTAGAGAAATAGTGAAGGAATTTATAGCATTTCTTAGGAAAACTCTTGTGTATTTCCTTTACAAAAGTTAGCAAGGATGTTACATAAACTTCTGTAGAAAGCTCATTTGTGCTGCGGCTCTGAAGTTACTATGTCAAATTTGAAAGCCAGATTTCAGTGTTTAAGTGTGAAACAGAAAAGTACTCCTGCTTGAAGTGTGAATCTCAGTGAATTCATGAGGCATCACTACTGAAACTTCCATAGCATTTAGATGACGTGCACTTCAGATGTGTACTTGGCACCGTATTCCACACAGTCATGTCTTCATAGGATTTGATCTAACTTCTTTTTTTTGTTCTCCTTAACCATTGTCCTGGGTGTTGCATGTTGCTAATCTGCTATAAGTTCTTTATGAAGTGATGGCAAGAAACCACGGACTGAAATAATACCAGCCTATGTTAGAATATTCTTTGTTACAAACTGACTTTATCAAGAGCTCACAACCAACTCTGGCTTCAGAACCTTCCATCTACTTTTTTCTGCCCTTCCTTGTATTCGTGAACATCAAAGATTAATTGCATGAACATGGAAAAGCATCTGCTTAACTCCCTATGTAGAATTGCTCCTAAATATTGTAGGAACCCTATAACTTCAAAAGTGCATATAAGCTTTGAGAAACTTCAGGTGGAGACGTAACCACTGCTTAGGGAAATGTTTTCCAACTTGTCTATAAAGTGGCAGGACTTTTAAGTACATAGGACACCTTAACAGAATTGACGTCTCATCTCAAGCTGTTTTTTGTACTGAGATGATGCATAAATTTGGTTTAAATAGCTGCTTATTATTAAAAGGTCAGGCAAAACCTCTGTATGGTAAGTGCCTACAGGAATATGCCCATCCACTCCACACCAGTATATTTTAGGAAACGTGGGGTTTTTTTTTCTTTACAATTTCTTGAGCAGTAAAAAAATTGGGCCAAAGAGAATCATCATGCCCAAGGACACATTAATGTTGCTAACCAGAATGAAACTAGGAGCTGATTTCAATCTATAGTATTACTCACATAGCACATGGCCAGAGCTCATCATCCTTAAATACATCACCGTGCTGATTAAATGCTCTCATTTAAGTAGCACTCATCACAGCAGTTAATGGGCCATCAGACCAGCATGAGTATAGAAATACAATAAATAACATAATATGTGTGTATTCTGATTGGCTAGAAATGAAACATCTGCTACTCAGAGAAAAGGAATTTGCTTACAGTGCAATTATTAAGAAATAGCCTGTCATTAATTGTGCAAATCAAGTTTTCCCAGCAGAATACAAAGAAATGGCTGTAAATAAATAAATAAGGGTCAGCTTGAGGGGCTTTTCAGCAATCAGGTTAATACAATTCCTTCAGTATAATTATAGATAATGTACTTTGGCTAGAACAATTTAATTAAGTGGATCCACACTGTGAATGAAAAATGTAAGTATGCTGGTTGACTGTTTGACTGGAGTGCTCTTATGGAAAATGATAAACATGATACCATTAGGAAACTCAACAGACAATCCATGCACTAAGAGAAGCAGAAGTCTGAACATCTGTTTCCCCCTATTGAATTAATGAAAGGGGCTTCTCAGTGTAGGGAATTAGCAAATAAACAACATTTGGGGAAGGTTATCTCTGACATTTAGCAAAATGTTAAAATGTCATGAAAATGAAACAAGGTGAGAATGAAATGACTGAAATGAAGGTGTGCTAAGAGTGTGCTTGGCAAATGAAGCACAAGATCTAAAGGAACAAACAAAATCTCTATCCACCAGTCCTCTAAATGTGTAATGTAAGAATGATTAATTTATGAACAGCACACTTTTTTGTTCAAAATAGACTGCAAGGTAGCATGAAAGTATTTTAGAGAAGTATGTGATGAAGAAGAGCTCCCCAACATGTTTCTTTACCTAAGGAAAAAAAGTGGCAAAAAAAGAAAAAAGTGGTGCTATTAAGTGTTAAAATATTCCAGAGACAACTAGTCAAATTAAAGGAGATCTTGCAATGTGAAATTTTCCTTTCTTCTTTTTTTTTTCTTTTCTTTTTCCATAATCAAGAGCCTTGGAAAGAAGTCATAATAATAAAAGGGAAATGGACCCAAGCACCAAGTTGCTGCCAAGGGCTGTAATACAATATCTCAGCATTTCAAGGGTAAATTACTGTGAACTGCCTTTGCCGTCCCTCTGAAAAAAAGTAAGCATTTAACTTCCGTTTAGTCTGCGAGGACTGCAGGAATATAGGAAATAGGTTTCGGAGAGGAAAAAAAAAAAAAAAAAAAAGAGAGAGAGAGAAGGGTTTCCCAAAGAGAGCAGGGAGCGGAGCGGCCAGAAGTATGAAGAGCAGCAGCGCGGCTGCTGCCGGTCTGCTCAGCTCCGCACGGGGGAACGGCGGCGGCTGTCGGAGGCTGGGGGACGGTGAGTGCGGCCCCCGGAGCCTTGTCTGCCTTATTCCCTGGCGTCAGGGGGTAGCTTTGCCTGCTTGCCTCTCTCCCTGCCTGCTGCTCTAGCAGCGAGGGGACCCCTATCTCTCCTCGCCTGGCCCGGCAACGGGGGGAGCCCCTGAGTGCCCCGGCGGAACTGGCTACCGGCTCCACGGCGGATGGCGGAGCCCGGGCTTCTTTAAATTGGGAGCGTTTGGTGCGTCCCGCATCTGCCTTCGAATTTGAAGCTCTGTGGAGCGAAGGGGGAAGGTGAGCTTCTCCCGCAGGCTTCTGCCCGCAGGATGCTGTGGGTTTTGTTTCTTTGCTCCCCTTCGCTCCCGTGGCGCCAGGTGTGTGCGTGTGGTAGTCTCACTGGGGGAATGCGGGGTTCGGTGGTGGACACCGCGCTGCCGGTGTTATTTCTGCCTGTGGGTGTTTGTGTTTGGTTTTATTTATTCTTTTTTTTTTTTTTCCGGTCTGTCTGGAGTTTGAAAGCATCGCGGAGACGGAATGAGAGCGTGCGTGGGTGTGCGGTGCAGCTCCACAATCTGTTTTCCGGAGGCTCGCCGCGGTTATCCCGAGGCTTTCTTAGTTAGACTGCCCTAGGGCATCCCGCGGAGGGGCTGGAGGGATTTGCTTGGTCCTGCCCCCCGAGGGGCAGACCTGGGAGCAGCGTTTCCAGCACTCATGGCAAAGCCATTATCTCAGCCTTACCGTGGAGGGGCCCCAAGGAGGACAAACGTATCCTGGCGCAGCACAAACCCGAGCTCCAAGGCGGGTGAGAGCTGGGGACTGGGGGGGAAGCTGCTGCCGGGCACTCAGAGCCATGCGGGCGAAACGTAGGAGTGTGAGGAGGGAGGGGGATTCTCCTTGAGAGGCGGAGTGCGCATTTTCAGCCCGTCTTTCGAGTAGGTCCTACTTACTGTGTGTTTCCCCACAACACCGCACAACCTCTCATCCCTGGCTTGGTAGCTGATGCTGCGGGGAGGAAGAGGAGGACGGGGTCTATACATTTTGCAGCGCTCGTGGGAAATGCGAGCGCCCGCATCGGAGGCTGCGGCATTTGGTGAGTGGAAGGCGGCCAAGCCCTGCTCCGGTAGTGGGTGGCTGCCCTGGGTGGCTCCCAGCCTGCGCCTCTCCTATTCCAAAGGGCCGGAGGGATGAAACCTCTCGTTCAAAAAATTCATTCTTCTATGTTCTTGCTTTCCTCTTCGAATCTCAGGAGGGCACGCTCTGACTTCAAGAGGGCTCTGTTTCTTCACTAGTGCTTTATTTATAAATGAAGGTTGCTGTCTTCCTTATCCAGGATTGCTGTCAGCATCCTGCCGCAATGGTGCGTGTCACCTGAGCCTGCTAGCCCTACTGTTGCTCCCAGGGAAGAAGGACCTACGGGGCACTAGGAAGGATGTGTTGCAGGCTCCCCAGTGGAGATCCAGCATAGTTATTCTGACATTACTTCGAAATTTAAAATGAACAAAAAGAAGGTTTCTATGAATACTAAACCATGAATGGTTGGTTCAGTGTGGGGTAGATGCTGTGCCAAGTGTAATTGTTTTATGATGGTTTTATGATGTGGATTGTGATTTAATAGGAAATTAACTGACATTCCTAAATTCATATCATATGGTACCACTGGCCATCTGATCAGCATTATACTGTGGTACCCTAGTTGGGAACTGCGACCAAACCAAATCTAGATGGAGGTGATGAGGTGAGGAGGAGTAAGTATTACCTTAGAAGTTTTCTAGCTAGGCTACCAATTAATGTGGTCACTTTATTTATTTTACCCACAGTCTTATTTAAGTTGGCACACTTACTATCCAGAGAGCCTCTCTAACTCCACTTTACACCTCTTGGTTAATCTTCACACTAATTTCAGAAGAGGATTTGGAAATGGAACTTCATAATTAAAACAAAGCTGATGACTTGGAGTCAGCTTGTAATACAGCATAGTGTGTTTGCAGCGATAGACACGGTTATATTCCTCATAACATGTGATATGTCAGTTTAAATATGCATTTCTTTTTCTAGTTGGTGGAGATTGGAGCTTATTCTGTATCAATTTTTTATGACTTTTTTGCTTAGATAAGTAGAAAAACATGCAGTAAGAGCCAGGCAAAGAGAAATCAACTTGAAAGTTTTTCAGCTGTGCTAGGAATTGGGCTTAATTTCCAGAAGCTATAATTTTTTGAGCAAGTAGATAATGAACATCCCTTGAGTTTTGTTTTGGTCTATGTGAGAAGGAGTCTTTGCTTTCCTTTTGGTAGAGGAGATGGGATCAAGGCAACAGAATTGTTTCTCCTATGTATAGTCCTGAAAATGTCTAGTCTTCCAATGATTAGCTCAGATTTTTAAGTGCAGTTAACTTGGTTTTGGTCTGGCTTTAGCTCAAGGGCATTACATGTCTGAAGTATTGGTGAGCTGTTGTGCCAGGTTCTCTGTCTTCCACTCAAAGCACTTGCACATGTTTGTAACAAGTGTATTCATAATAAAGGACAAAGGCTTCTTGTGATTAAAGTTTACTTTATCAGTGTAGATCACATTTTGATGTAAGTCCTTAAAAATTCTAATTGATTAATGAGTTTCAGATGGTAGTTTCCCTTCAGTGCCCCTCCCCCTGCTCCTAAAATGTACAGTGTGCTCCAAGTTAGTCTGGGAAAGCTCCAGAAACCTTGGGCTAAATTGGTTGTGGTGTAGCTTATAAGGATAATTAAATAACTAGGAAAATTGAATTTCCTCAGAAAAATATTCTTTCTGCATTTGTGAGCTTATGCTTTATCTGCTTGTTTATGGTAGTGAGAAAATGAAGATTGCAGCTACATTATGTATCTGGGATGATGCTGAATGTTCTCTTGTTTCTTACAGAAAGGAAAACTTTTGAAGAGGAGTGATGTGTTGTAGTAACAGAATCACTTAAAAAGTGTTTTTCTTTTGAAGGATTGGGCTAGATGGTCTCACAAGGTCACTTCTAATCCTTGACATTCTATGATTCTTTGTCTTTTTCCATATATGAAGTGGCAATTATCAATGGAAATTGCATGTGGTAAAGAGGATTTCAGGTAGGGGAGGTTTCATGGTTTCTCTTGGAAATTATTTAACTGTAGATCAGACCTCACCACAGGGAGCAGTTTCTTGACAGTAAAAATATCAATTACAGAAGTTGTTAGTTACCTCTGTGCCTCTCAAAGGAAGACAAATGTATCTCTTTTTCTCCTCCCCTTTCTGCTTATGTGTGTGTGTATGCACATGTGTATGTACATGAGTGAGTGGGTGGAAAAACAAGAGCAGCCTTTAGACTGTGGACTCATCATATACTCTCCAAATATGAAAAATATTCTGAGACCAAGGCTGGAAAACAGAAATTGGTTTTCAAATGTGAATGTATTTATGCTCAACTGTGCCATGTGTGCAAAACTGGTACTTATGTGAAAATAGTGATTGCAAGAGTGAGTCTCAAATTGTGGGCAGGCTTATTTCTGCTTGTACAAATCCACTTTTTCATGCTGCAACTTAATTTATGAACATCATCTCTTTTATTTAAGCCTGTTTTGCACCCAGCTTGTAGTTACAGTAAGGGGATGCTTTACAGAGTCTACTTAAAATCCAGTTAAGTTTCAAAAGTTTCCATCTGCTTGAGGTGATTAGAACTAGAAGGGAGATCCAGCAGAGACTCTTGCCAGATACTCATGAGCTCTGTTCTGGCTTTTGATCCTCTGCCTCCTCTCTTTCCAGGATGGCCGTTTTCCAATAGCATTACCTTCTCTCTAAGACAGCAGGAGATTGTCTGCAGTTATAGCCGATACCCCTCTGTCAAAGCCAATGTGCAGCCTAATGCTAAAGTTCCAGCTCCTTCAGAGAAAACTGTTGCTGCTTTAGACTAAGTTGCTCTCTCTGCTGCTGACACTAAAGCAATTGCACACTTGTGTGTGACATTTTGTTTCTTTTACAGCTGAAAGTTAAAGTGCTTCCTTGGTCATTTTACGAAAGATCTCACAAGCTTAAAACAAGTATATTGAATACTATGAACATTTTAGGAAATGGTCTTTGAACTCAGTGTCCATGGTAGAATTGAACCATCTTCTGTTCCAGTTGTTTCAGCTTTGCAGCAAAACTGTGCTGCTGAATTGACATATGTGCAAATCTTTAGGCCTGGATGACTGTTTTGCCTGCCAATGAAACAGAGCCAGACAATTAACTTGTCGACTAGGCAGTCATGGTACCTGGGTGGCCCAAGACAGGTCTATGTTGCCTGTTTTCACAGTCAAGCTGGTATGGTGCAAAGGGGACATCACATATGACCTTTGCATTAAAAATCAGAGATTGTTTGACTGATGTTTAAACACAGTTTTGTGTTTGCATTGTTGTGTTTTGGGTTTTTTTTTTTTCCCCATAGACAATTTTAATAACCTTTTTATTCTTTTCTAACTGAATACAAAGAAAAATAGTTGTTTTGCTGGATACTCAATTTCTATGCTAATTATTAAGGTAGAGCTACCTTAAGTCATTCATCAAGACTTCTTAATCTCTGGCCTGGAAGGCTTGATTCTAGGAGGAAGCTGAAAGGACTGATTCGGTCTCCATTTTTAAAGAACTGATGCACATGTTGTAAGTAGGAGTTAGGCTGAAGGGACAGTGAAAATAGTGTAATGTAGAGAGAATGGTGTTCCAGCAACTGCCCAGTGTAAGCCACCGTGTATACATGCTGGAACTGAATGGGTAATCTGTAGTAAAAACTTAGAGGTTTGTATAAAGAATTAATAGGATGAAGCAAGGCCAGGCTGGATGGGGTTTTGAGCATTCTAATCTAGTGGGAGGTGTCCCTGCCAATGGCAGGGGGGTGGAACCAAATGGTTTTTAAAGTCCCTTCCAACCCAAACCATACTACAATTCTAAGTGTATTTTCTGTGCATATATATATATATATGCAAACTTTTGTATATTACTATCTAGAATATATTTTCCTCTTTGGATCTACCATTATCACAATTTTACAGGTAAGGAAGTTGGTTGGAATAGGAAATGGAATTGAATCCCAGGATTTGCAGCTGTTGAGTGCCTAATTGTGCCTCCAGCTTTACTTTCCAGATTAAACAGTCTTTGCCTCTTGTGTTTAAGTACAGAGTCTATCATTCTCCAATCCTTTTGTTCTACCAGTTAACCACAACAAAAGCCAGTGGAATTACAGAAGATTACTTGTTTGATTCTCATTGCTTTCACCTGATGATCATTGACAACAATCAGCAGATAGTGTAAGTTACACTGCTGGCAAAATGCAAGCAGTGAGCTACAATACACAGCAAACTAAATGTGCTACTGTAAAGCAAAATAAAAACTTCAGTGTTTGGTAGAAGGAAGCAGAGAGAAATAGAAGCTTTCAGTGTGTTGAATCTGTTACATGTCACTGAGTGTACTGTAAACTATCCCACACTGAATTCTTCAGCTAGACAATAAGTCTAAGAATTTGAGATGTTGTCCTCTTATTGAGAAGTGGAAAAAAAGGCCATGCTGCATAAATATGACCTGAAACAAAACAGAATGAAAAGTAAAGACCATTCCTTGTCTGCCTTCGGAATAGTAGGAGGAAGAAGCTGCTTGTTGAAGAACAAAGCATTTAGAGGTAAGTTTTGAAAATGCTTGGGCATATCTCATGTGAGCCTCAACAGTTTAGAGAAGTCTAACATTCTATAAAATATTTGACATGTTTATGTTGGCTGGTTTTAGAGAGCTGTATGTATGTATGATGATTTGACATTGCTGTTAGAAAGCAGTGAGATTAGGAAAACCAATATTTTTTTGGCTACTATGTTCATAGTTTTTCTGCCAGAAGGAAAGAATGAAATAGTTGTTGGAGCCAAAGAGGCTTGCCTCAGCTGTGGTGTTGTATCCTTCAAGGCTACTGTCTATCTCTGTGGCAAACTAGTCCACTTCTCTGACCAAATTCCTGACTGCTAAATCATAAACAAACTTTTCTCCAGCTCAGCAGATGATAAATATGTAAAGACATTTTAAGGAAGCAAGTTGATGGTATCTGAGTGAAGAATCAAGAGTCTGGCCTTGAGCACAGGTGCCAAAGGCTTTGACTACTTCAAAGGTATCTTGAAGGAGATCAGAAGCCTGCTGAACTGCAGGTGACGTGTAGTTGCTTTCATCTGACATTCTCAATTCAGCTTCTTCATAGACTCCAGCTAACGTATGATAAAGTTTTAATAGCAAATGTATGTGCTATAACAACTGATAAAGTAAATGAATGTTGTAATGAAGCTTAGGTACTTCAGCACTCAAGTATCATGCAGGCTTAAGTTAAATGTGGATGTTCAGTTGGGGTTAGCGTTTGTGTAAAGAATGAAGAGTTTGGTAAATGATGCCCAGTATCACTTGTAGTATCAGGTGGGAACTATGGATAACAAATTGCACTCTGCTCCTTGAAGGCTGATTTCTTTTTAATTTTGTTTTAAAAGTAGAAATTTTGTTGTTTTGATTCCAACAAGGAAGTCCATTACTGAAGTGTAAGGCACATTTTCAGAGAAGTAGTGGGGAGTGTGTTCATAAATTAAATTCCTCTGTGATTCCTCTTGGCTCCTCTTCATTAATATTCCTTTTCCTTGTTTTGCATGCCTGCTTCACAAGTTAACTTGTAAATTATTGTAATTTAGGGCTATTTCAAGCAGACCCAGACCAGTATAGAGATGTCTGTATTCTTTTCAGCTTCTAGAGACTTTTGTTACCTGATTTCCCCCATCTTTCCTAGTTTTCTGCTCTGCAAACCTATGTCCTATTCAAACTACCTTAAGCTCAGAATGCCTTTTTTGCCTCTGGATATTTTCTCTTCATACCAACAGTTAGTACAAAAGTGAAGCACCCATGTGTCCTCTATAATCAGAATTCTTTTTTTCTCCCACTTTTCTTTCAGTAAGTCTCAAATTTCCTTGAGACCTTTATGCTGTCTGGCTGAGTTTTATGGAAGGATGTGTGGGTCATTATGGAATATATTTCAAGATAGCCCTGTATACAAGAGCCAGACTGAAGTAACATCTCAAATCCCTGAAATCTGTGCTCTGTGTCTCCACAAAATTTAGTGAGAAGCATAAACAGTCTGCAATACTAGTTTCACAGAATGATGGGGAAACTCAAACTGCTTTCAGGTAGCTGCTCCAGGATTCTCTTTTTGCCTTTTTTTTTTCCCCTCTCTGTTTTTGAAGAAATACTCTTTCAAACCTTAAACTTACTTCAGCTCCACTTGTGGAAGCAGCCTGTATTGTATCTGTTATAATATTGGGGGTTATTAATTAGACTCAGGTTTCATAGGGCACTTCATATACATGATCTTGGAAGGTAAGTAGACCTTTCCTGAGATGAAAGAAAAGACTGTTGTCTCTCAGTATTTGTGCCATGTTGCATACTCCTAGGAGAACAGTCCCCACTTAAGGTCCCAGGATGCATATTGCAAATACGAAGCATGTATGAACTGTGAAATTTTTTCCAGTAAAGAAGTGTAGTGCCAGACTGGTTCCTTTAGTACAGTTGTGCTTCTGTGTTTATTTTTCCAATTTGTGTCAAAAGAAACCAGTTACAAGATTTTGTTTTCTGAATATGAATAGCTATTAATAACTGTAAAAATTATGCCAAAAATAGTGTATGAAAACTTTGCCTGATTTGCGTGCTGTATATAAAGTTAATATTCAGGAACAAGATTTTGTAAATTTTGTTTTGCCTATGTGATTTCAAAGATTACTTAATAAAATCAACTAGTTTTACTGAAGATTCCCGCCTTATTGATGGAGTTTATAGACTCCAGAAATGAGTAAAAATATTATTTCAAGGCTTTTTACTGAACATAAAGCATATGACAGATATTGATATCTCATTTTTCCCATGTAATCTTTGAAGGCATGGCTGTGTCAGTTATCTGCTTATCCTCTGTTTTCATCTGTCCAAAATGAAGCAATGACTTGAAGCACTAAATTGCATCATTCTGAGAAACTTGGAAAAACTTTACATATAGAATCATAGAATACCATAATTATAACTCCTTAACTGCTATCATCATCCAGCCTGAAGAAATCTGTTTAGAGAGTGACATTCCAGGTTGATTTTTGCAGAGATAACAAACTAATTCTTCTCCCTGCACCCCCTCACAGCCTGTCCCAAGTGAACAGGTATGATTTGGATTTAATCATCCAGGAAACCATAAATCCAAACTGATGTTTTTATAAAGTCTGTTTTCAGAACAGAGCTGTGCTTAAATTACATACTTTAGTCAGTCTTAAACTCCTGTGCTTCCAAAGGAACTTCTATACACAGAAGGGTTTTTTTTTTTGTTATAAAAATTTAAAATCTACTGACAACTCAGAAATATGTGTTTATACATGGGAATAAAGTCTTTTTACACTTATTTCCTCACCTTCCCAACTGAAGAACTTGTCTAATTTCAGTATGAAGTATAGTTGTGATGAATGCTGTGCCTTTCTCAAGGGAACATTGAACTTAGGGATTTGGGATGAGGTACTCTTAACAAAAGATTAAACTTATTTTTGTGGACAAGGAATTTAGGTGTTCAGAGTATGATCAAAAAACATCGGAGTATTTTAATGTAAGCACTAAAATATCCCAAAGAGCATTGAATATATTTTGAAATGTTGGTTACAACACAGCTTTATGGTAAGGCAATTACTTTTTACATTCAGTAAACATTTCCCTTTTTTTGGCAGAGGAATTGTTTTTAGTATTCTTGTTATTCCAAGCTACAATGGAATACTATAACAGATTGTTCTGTTCTTGTTCTTGAAGTCCCTACTACCTCTTACCTGACTTGAAAGGTATGCAAAAGACACAAAGAAACAAAGTTTGTTGCAGTCTTCTATAAGCTGGAGCCAGCTGACCCATGTAACCACAGCTGGAGTGAATCAGCCACCTGAGATGAGACGGCGAACTTTTCTTAAGTATCTCCCACCCCCATTAGTGTATGTCTGGTGCCACCTGTAAAAGACCTTGTGTCTGGGCTTTCAGCATGCTACAGCCTACCAGCTGAGAAAATAGCTTGTTGCTACAAGCATTAGGATGCAGATCTGGCTTTCTTTTCAGAGCAGAAAATAACCTCTTTTTCTTAGTACAATTATGCTGTAGATGGAGGAGTTAGTCCTTCAGCAGCAGAGATATAGGTCCAATGGGCTCAACATCTGTTGCAAAACTCATAAGACTTAATTAATATTTAAAACATGATGTATTGTCTTACCTGAAACTATTTTCAGCAATTTGTCGTTGAAGCAGAGAAGTTTTTGGTAGTTTTAATATGCAAGGTACATTTGGGTAGTGTAAGTGTCCAGCTTTAGTTACTGTGCTGCTTCCTGAAGACATAATTATGTTCAGTAAGTATACCTGGTGTGTTTTTTTTTTTTCTTTAATTATTACAAAGTTGTAGAATAGACTTTTCTATTTGCTAAAGGCATTTGTTAATAGTTAGTAAGTTTGTTGTAGTAGCATAACTCAGTTGTTCCTGTGTTTTTCTTGGGCCTGATCCAGAAATCTCGTGATGCTTTCCATTGAATGGATTTTGGATTAGGCACCTTAGTGAGTTGCTAGCTTTGTGTAAAATGTTTATTTATTTTGATTTGATTTTATTTTAATAATTCTTTGCAGAGGATTTGTTTTTGTGTTGGTAATGTGTAGCTCGGTGAATACAAATGAAGTTGACGCTTATCTGTATGACTTAATAACTTGCAATGTTACCCATTAACAAAACAAAGCTTTGGTCATCGGAGTAGTATTCATGTGTTAGATCCACATCTGTCTGACATCTGATTTCTTAGACTCATAATGACTGATGCTCTCTTCCACAATTCTAAAGAGAATATGTGATACTTGTTTTGGTATATATGAAGTATTATTTTTTTTCTTTTTTTTTTAAATAATAAACCAGGTTCAACAAGTGGATAAGCAATGTGCACTGCTCTGAGCCCAAAGGCACGTGGGCCTGGCCTCTCTGATATGCATCAATACAGTCAGTGGCTTGCAAGCAGACATGAGGCCAACTTGTTGCCAATGAAGGAGGATTTGGCCCTGTGGCTCACAAATCTACTGGGTAAGATGCAATAAGGTAGAATACAANTAAATAATAAACCAGGTTCAACAAGTGGATAAGCAATGTGCACTGCTCTGAGCCCAAAGGCACGTGGGCCTGGCCTCTCTGATATGCATCAATACAGTCAGTGGCTTGCAAGCAGACATGAGGCCAACTTGTTGCCAATGAAGGAGGATTTGGCCCTGTGGCTCACAAATCTACTGGGTAAGATGCAATAAGGTAGAATACAAATACTGGACAGTATGAGAATGCTGTATGCTGTTAGCTGGGAATTCAGTCCTTCAGATTTCTTTGTGTTTCAGAAATAAAAAGTAGTTATGATTAGTCAGCTATCCTCCATATAGTGAAATTGTTAGCAAGGTCAGAAAAGCTAGTAAGTAATTTGTCTCCACAGTGTTCCTGGGAGTGGCATCATTGACCTTTATTGATCTCATATTTATTTTTCCTCAAATTTCCATTTTAAATGTTCTTTTGCATGTGTTGTCTGTATTGATACTGTTAAACTGAATGGTGCTAATTACTGCCATTGCCTCTTCCACTTTTGCTGATTACTGCTATTACTACTTCCACTTTTTTTTGGTAGGCTGCCTAAAGAGTATGGGTGTACTGATTGTCTTGAACGGAAGAAGTCATTAAATAGTTCTCTGCTGAGCGAGCAGTCTAGTGATTGATGACTGCCGCTCAAGGCAATGTGTGCTAAGACTTGTGGAAGTTTGTGCATAGAGGGATCTGACCTAGTGGCTGCAGCTGGGACTTGGGGATTTGCTGGTTGCAGCTGTATGTCTTGGTGTGAGAAGCTGAAACACGGTGTTGAAAGAGGCTATAAACCAAAAGCCAAGGAAAAACAGGTAGATATGAAGAGGAGTAAATGAGAGCATGTTCCTGGCAGGAAGGAAAGAGACAATTCTTTAGGATATACTATTCATTCAAGAAGGCAACATTTAGAAACTATGTGACAGGAAATAGTGTGGTGTTTGCTGAGACCATTCAAGGAAAATGGCTTTTGTTTGATCTGTAAGTCAGAAGGACTCTGTCAAAGAAATTCTTGACATATCCAATACACCATTCTAAGGGATATATGGGATATTTAAATATAGAGGAAAAATACTTTAGAGTTGGTCATGTTTACACAAAACTTCTGCTGATGTGATTTTGGAGGAAAACTTGGATGAGCATTTTAAAATTTGCGGTGTGATTTTTATTTTTGGATTTGTTATGTTTGGGGCTGGGGTGGTGGGGGAAGAGGTGCTGCTTTCTGGTTGGAAGTCTGTTCTGGTGAACACTTCTTTCCACCATATGAAAGACATGGACCTGTTGGAGGAATTCCAGAAGGAGGCCATGAGTTTCATTGGAGGGATGGAGTGGAGTACCTGTTCTGTGAGAGGAAGTTGGCAGATTTGGGATTAAGTCTGGAGAAAACTCTGAGGATACCTTACTGTGGCCTTTTCATACTTGCAGAGGATTTAAAAGAAAAATGCAGTAGGACAAGCAATAATATCTTTAAACTAAAACAGGATAGATTTGAATGAGATATAAGAAAGAAAGAAACATTTTACACTGAGAGTAAAACATGGCCACAGGTTGCCCAGAGAGGTGGTAAATGCCCCATCCTTGGAAACATTTGAGGTTGAGTTGGACTGGTCTTTGAGCAACCTGATACTAGTGGAAGAAGCCCCTGCTCTTTTCAAGGAGGCTGGACTAGAAGGCATTTAAAGGTCTCTCCAACCCAAACAATTCTATGCTGAGATGTAGCCAGTGTCTTGTTTTGGCAAATGCTGTGGCTGAAACTCCTCAGCAATATCATATAATAATAGATAGAATGTAACCAGTACCTTTCATCTGCCCATTTTACATTGCTGTATGTTCTCTGGGTTTAAGAGGGAGGGAAGTATTTGTGTTATGAGAGGTGCAATCAGTCAATACAGTATCAGTAGAATGCAAGGATTCTATTTTGCTGGTATGTGATATCCATTTTAGAGTTAGAATACTTACAAATCCACAACTGCAAAAGTAGCACTTGCTGTAAGTCACATCCTTGTGTGGTACTTCCATTTAAATTAATGAGTTTTGAATGTAAAATTATCTGGACAATTCCAGAACAAAATCCAGAAATCCTGACTCTTCATTCCAATTACCACAAGACAACAGTCCAAAAGACTGTTTTTTGAATCAGAAGTAGCACATTCCATTACGGATTTAATATGTTGCTTAAATGTTTTTTAAACAATGAAGTTTTAGTGAGGCACTCCAAAACAAATAGAAGCTTGTTTACAGTTTATAACTGTAACAAGTTTAGGAATGAGGTCATTTTTTAGCAAGAAAGTAGCAAACAGCAGGAGGTTCTGAAATGCCAACTATAATTAAAAATCTGTTTTTTCATATAGAGATCAAATTCTGCACTGCAGAACTAAACGGGCACAACCTTCTTCTAATGAAGCAGCATGAACAGTTCATGCCTTCCCCCACACCTTCTCACACCAAGCCCTTGTTTTCTCAGTTTGCCCTGAAGAACTGAAATTACAGTGATTTGCTGAACTGTTTTGAATTCTTTTGTGGGCATTGTTATTCAAATTAATAATTAAGTTAAAATTCATGTTAAAAATAAATTAAGTGTAACTGAATTAAAGTAATTAATATTCATCTAAATATATTAACTGGGAATTCAAATTTTGTTTAATTACTGTAGAATTTAGGCTAGCTGTAGTGAGAGGAGAGATGTGAGAATGTTGCTGTAGGATAAAATGAGTATGAATTTACAGTATGTTATGCTGTTGTAAAAAGCTGTTTATACTCTTGCTTTTCAACATCCAAAAGTATGAATGGATATACAGGACTGTTTTTTGTTCTGTTGTGGATTTACTTTTGTTCCTCTATAGGAAAAGTTATGTCATTGCTAAATAGATTTTAGTTGCCCGAGTTCTGGGGGATGGAAAAAGGACATTGCAGATGAAATCGATGTGTCAGATGGGATTGACTCATACAGTATTGTACATTGATGCATCCTCGATGTGGGACATGTTAGCATTGTAGACCTGGGGGTTTGCATGCTGGAGAGGAAGATTTGGGCTGTGGATGCTGCATCTCTTCCTCATTTCCCTCTGCTGACTGCTGGTGGGTCAGCAGAGAGATCCTTGCAGGAGCAAAGTTGAAAAGATGTGTTGACCCAACTGTCTTGAAAATCATGATAATCTTAGCCTTGCTTTCATAATGTGTAAAGCCAACAAAGTATTCAGCAATGCTTCCTGCTGACATGCTCCAAATGTGGTAGAATGCTCTTGTAGATACTGAAAGCTTCTGTTTCACCTTGAGCAATACTCACATGAGAATTAGCACATTTGGCACAGTTGGGCCATACAAGTTTTCTAGCAGAGGCCAAACAGCAATTTGAAAGGAGCTAAGATTTGCTTTTCTGTTGTGTTCTTTAGTGTTACCTTTTCTCTTGCATGTCTGCAGAGAGGAAAGGGCTCATTGTCAGTCTGTAATTTAGGGCAGGTATCTTTTGGCTCTTGTTTAGAGCTCTGATCTTTTTTTGCATTCCCTGGACCCCATTTACCAGCTGCAGAGGTTTGTGATACTGCTGCTTATTCTGTCTAGCTTCATTTAGCACTTGGGACCACAGACCTAAAAGATATGCCCCAGGCACGTGTCTGGGCTCCAAGGTTGCAATGTTGAAGAATCTTCCTAACAGCTTTCAGGGATTCAGAACTGGAGAATGCAAGATGCAAAGCAATCAGGTGCATAAATGTTGATTGCTGCATGAGGCATTTGAAAGTTGCAAAAGTGAAGTAGGGTTGAATAATGGGAACGGAGAGGTGAGGATGTCAGGGGAAGCACTGAGTTGAATACCAGGTGTGAAATTTCAAGGCAGGTTGAAGGAAGAGCAAAGTGAGGTGAAGGTTGGGAAGTTATCTCCAAGAAAACTTTTTCTTAGATTCTGAATTAAAGCAAAAGCTCTGTTGGCTCAGGGTTCTTGATCACTTGCTGTCTTGAAGAATTCTGTGTCAACACCTTTGTTTTCAGCATCAGTGTGTTCAGCTCAAGCAAACAGGTTTAAAATATCCAAATATCAGTACATTAATGGTATCGATTCAGCTGGCATTGATACAGTTTATTATTTAGATGAGGGGCTTTATAATTTTCTTTAATGTCATTGTGTCTTTGGAATTGTTTTTGTGTCCCATTTCAAGTAAGCCACAATCTCTTAATGCTATCAAAACCGTTGCTGTAAGCTATTGTAAGAGACAGAGTAGCCTTGTCAGCAAAGAACCAGTTTTGCATGTGCTTTGAATAATATTCCTTTGTTTTCTTATTGTATTACCTTGAGATTATATGTCACACAATTTGAGAGAGTCAGGAGGAGCTGTTGCACTAGTGCCTCAGTATTGTAGAAGCTCATCCTTCTACTGATGTGTTTCAGAAAGATAACAAACAACTAAATTTTTGGTGCTTTGGTGTGGTCTTTGTGACCCTCTTTCTCCTGAAGTTTGTCTGAAGCAGCCACGGGGAATGCTTTATCTTTGGCCTCCTGCCCTGGGAATGGGCTCCTTTTAGTTGTTTTTTCATTGACCTGCCAATCTGATTGCATTAGGACCCCAGGACTGGGTGGCCTTAGAGATAGCTGCCCACAGTTTCCAAGTTGTAGATCTTCAGATCTCACACTTTGCCTTTTCAAGGGGCATCTAGTGATTGTGGTGAAAGAGAGGATACACAACACCTGGAGGTTTGAGACAGACTTCATATTCCTATTCCTTCCTTTTTTTCATATTTTCAGTGAGTTTTTTGTTATACTTATTGTTATTACCATTCTAATAAAACATTGCAACTGCTTTCTCGTAATTATAGGGGGAGGGCTTTTTTTTTAATAGAGTTTAATGTTTTTTCCATATAAATACACAGAGCCATTTTTTTCCTCGGGCTATGAGCATTACTCTCATTTGAATCAATGCATTTCAACTGTTAAATATGTCAGAGTGTCTGTTTTAGCAAAGAAATGCCACCTTTTGGAGCCATAAAATACAGTGAATTGAAAGCTGACACCTAATATATTTTTCATTGGATACAGATGTTCAATGCAAAAGTCATTCTTTTAGCTTTCATAAAAGGGAACAGATCTAAAATACTCTGGTGGAGTGTACAATATGCTGTGACCAAACTGCTAATGCAGTTCAGCATTTAGAATAATATAAATGTATTATTAAACATCAGAAGAAAAGAGAAGATTTGTTCCATGCTGTTTAAAGAAAAAATCCTCTAAATATATTTCAGAGGGTTTTTTAATGCTTGACCAGTAAAATAATAAATCTATAGATCATAGAATATATATATACAATGGTATTTTACCTTTCCAAAGCAAAATAAAAATCCCGAGTAGGTTAACAGTATTTGAAATATAATTTTAATTAATTACCTGTGTTATTTTTAATACTGTTGCATTTTATAATAGACTTGTTTTCTTCTAATGTGGTTAAGCAATTTTAGTAATTTTTCAAATTTAGCTTTCCAAAGGCTTAGTAGCTTTTGCCAAAATAGTGATGGGGTAAATGGGAAAATATATAGGCTTCACTGGTAATGAGGGTTTCTGAGGTGCTGAGATGTTCAGTTTTATTATCTGTGGGTTATAGCATCTGTCCTTTCTTCAGCTGAGCTGGAGGCACTACTGAAATACTGTCAGTTATGCATGACTGCCACCAAACTTCTGCAGTGCTTCTACTGCTCTTTGCCTGCAGAAGTCATTTAGGTAAGCAGGAGCTGTGAAGTGGCCGATATGGCAGGGAGAATTCAGGGAGAATAGAAAAGGCTGCCAACCTTAGTGTTAAACAGATTTGTCTGAAGCAGAAATGTGTTAGGAAAAAAAAAATAACAGAACATACGAGTGTACTGCCATATCTGAAAATGATTTGCTACAAAGATCTTTCTCTTAGTCTTTGATTTTAACTGATGAAACTTGAAAGACTCACAGTTTTTTGCACAAAGTTTGTCTAAGTGTCTAACTGTTTTTAGCTAAGGGATTAGAGAAATAGACATTCTTTCAGAATTTTTATTTTATATTGCTCTATAATGCTGCTAAATTCAATTTTAAAAGTGGCATTGACTGTCAGATTATGGTGCATTAACAATATATTGCAGAAATAAAATATTAATCCACTTGATGTTTTGCAACTTCTGATTGTTCTCCCCTTTCTTCTGAATGAAAACATACAGAAGAGCTTTACTTCTCTTTTTTAAAATCTACTTTTCCTAGAGTTCTTTTGATCTGAAAATGTTTTGAACTGGTTCTAAAGAGATAAATATTTTTGTGACAGAACACTGGAACAGGCTGCCCAGAGAGGTTGCAGAGTCTCCTTCTCTGGAGACATTCAACACTCGCCTGGATGCCTTCCTCTTTGACCTGATCTAAGTGTTCCTGCTCCAGCAGGGATATTGGACTAGATGATCTCTCAAGGTCCCTTCCAATCTCTGACATTTTGTGGTCTTTCCAGACATCTAACGGGAAATACATTTCCTCAAACAAAATGTAAAAACTAACCTATCCCCCTGTTTTAGTTGTGAAGCTGCTGATGGTCAAAATTCTGTAGCAAAACCCCCCAAGCAGCAAGCAGACTTCTGCCTGCTGTCCTGCTTGCGAACAAGCCAGATCTGAATGGCTCATCCACAGTTCAGACTTATACATTGTTTCTATTTTTTGGCAGGGTAGAAAATTGTGACTGATGATTGGTGTCTCGCAGCCAATGAAAAATTACTTGATAGTGTTATTCCCATTCCCAAATGACATATGTAATTCCCGTTGTAGTAGGAAGAGCAAGAATTAGTCATTGATGCTTGCTTAGCATTGGTAGAAGCTAAAAGGGCTGAGGAACACAACTGCTGGTCAAAAAGTATCCAAAGAGATGGCAAGTTTTCCAGTAAGAATACAAAAATAGAATTTTTCAATAAAGAATAGGAACAGTTTTATCTGGAAGTGACGTTAAGGGCCTGGAAATTTGGTTTAGAGTGGTAAATTGTTCCCTTCTCATATGACCTGTCAGAATCCCATCTCATCATGGCTCTATTGGCGATCCCCACTGCCAGGAGGATGGAATTACAGTGTAGTGGAAGCTCATGTACTCTGGAGCAGCCAGGGAACACAGCATCATATTGGATGATAATAATTGATATATGATACCTAGTTACTACTGAAAAAGCTATCTCAAAGGAGCACTGTAGAGACTGTAGCAGCTGCAGTATCTTGTTGGCTTCTTCCAGGATCACATATTAAAATGTCTTTTAAAAAAGTATTTTCTTTCTTGATGTACTTTTCCGCTTCTGTTACAAAACAAGCTGCTGTAGTATTAGCAACTCTTACACTAGAACTAGCCACGCCCTCTGATATCGACTGTTTACCTGCTGCACTGCCTTTTAAAAAACTATATTAAAAACACTGGAATTTCCAAAGTGAAATGAGATGTGGAGTCTGATAAGCTAGAATGATTTTTGAAATAGTAACATGCCTTCCCAAAAATAGAGTGTTGGGGTTTTTTTAAAGAATTTGCTGCATGTCTACCAGTAAAGTAGTAGTGAGATTCTTCACTAAATATTCAAAGTAATGCAAATTTTTAATTTAAAATATGTTTCAAATTGTTTTAAAGGTTTCTTTTGATTTGTCTCTTTATACAAGAACAATCTATACTACTTCACCTTTTCTGCCATGTTAACTTTGTTTGTTGTTCAGGTAGAGAAATAACAGCAGAAACCTTTATGGAGAAGCTGGATAATGGTGCCTTGCTTTGTCGGTTAGCCGAGACCCTGCAGGAGAAATTTAAAGAAAACAGCTTTGATGCAAACAAGCCTGGCAAAGTAAGTGTTGCTAAATGTATGTGTTATTACTATCTGAAATACCTGTTTCGATACTGAAATTCTTTGGGCAATTAAGAGATTTCATTTGTGGATACTCTGCAAATGGGAGGTAACTGATCTGTGTAGAGAAATTGCAATATATAATTGTGGGAATTAATACTTCTTAGGTTGTCACTAAAGTAAATACAAGAGGGAATAAATGAATGACTTGCAACATGTGAAGGGTAAGACACAGAATAACATCTAGCAGTGTTATGTGGAGCTAATAGAGTAAATGTGATCCTTGTTTTTAATTTGCGAAGGGAATATTAAGTAGCTGTTAGAGGTGCTTTATCCTCCATAAAAAGTTCTAGGGAGGCCAATAATAAAATTCTATAGTTTGTTTTGGTTCATTGAGTTTAGAGGTCCTGTTGGTGTAATGGAAGAGATTCAGTAAAGTTTCATTCATAATGCGGAAAAATTCATTCAAATTATTTTCATAGGAAAATCTTATCAGGAAAAGTTAAGAATGAAGCAATTCTCTTTCTGGGAGATAAAAGCTTTTACTGTGAAATTATTTCTTATTGAATTCAGATACTTTTTCCTTGTGAGACAAAACAGACAAATATACAGCAGGTAGAAAGGATCTTAGGAGTAGAAATCACATAGTGTATCTTTGTTTGTGTAAATAGTCTGTAGGAGAATTTAGGGCACACAACAAATTTTATCATAAATTCTGAGATTTGACAGCTTGTGTTAGCTGCAGCTAAGTTGTTTTTCTTGATTCCAAATTCATAATTGTTGTAGCAGAAGAAGTTGCCTGGATTAAGACCGGTTTTATTTGTTTAATTAAGTTTAATCTGCTATGGACTGGGGATAGTGAGCAGGAAGATGTTGCTTACTATGTTGTTGTTTGGTTTTCCCCTCTAAAAATGTAAGAGATATCTGGGAAGAAAAGTAAAGCGGAGAAGGAAAGAAGTCTTACTCAACAGAGCAAAGAAAGACAGCTGAAACTCAAATATCAAATGATAATCAGAGTTTGGTTAGCAGAAGTACTGGATGACTTTTGAGCTCTTTATAAAGTAGGCCTGCTTGTCTTCTCCTAAGTGGTGGCCTGTTAGTATCACATAGGTTCCAAGAAAACATGTCCGTCTTTTGAATTGAGTGTAGGATTTAGCAAGGCAGAGAGAAGGCTTGCTGCTTGTTTTGATTCCCCCCTTCTCCTCCCTCTTTAGAAACAAACTAACTAAATGTATTGGTTTTGATTAAAAACTATTAAAAGCTACTGAGCATGCCGAAAAGATAAACTTGTCTACATAGTTCTAGTACTAAAATGTCCCCTTTCATATCTTGCTCAGCTGGCATAATAGAAAATAAATTAAATCACAAAGTGATTTTACAGACTGACATCTTGGAAAGCCTTGTCGATTTAATATGAAGTCCTCAGGGACATAGTCATAAATTGTGCTTTGAAGTTTTGGCAAATATTTACATTTAAACAGTATGTTTATGGTAGTTATCTAACTACTGGTCTTGTTGGGTTGCTTAATTTTTTGGTTTTTTTATCATCAGATTTTTGTCTGATGTTGGCTCATTTGGAGAGCCACCATGGAGTTGCTGATGTGTGGCTCTTCAGCCACTGAAAAGGGGTAGACAACCTTTCTTGTATCAGCTTTCTCAGCTGAGAATATAGTCTCCCTTGCTGCAATTAGCAGTTTTCTTGTTCTTTAATTGCATATTGGTTTTGCAAACAAAAGGGAAAACATTCTGCTCCACTGTGATTTTCTTAATGTATGTTATTTCATACTAAATACTGGAAGAATTCAAAGAGATGGCGGAGTAATAGAGATATGCCATTGTAGGCTACTAGGGAGTTATTCATCTTTTCAGATTTAATTCCCTGTGTAGTAATAGAACTAGTTTACCCATTGGAATATCTGACTTGTGATGCCAAGGAAACTAATGTGTAGATTATACTGAATGAAACTTAGCATAGTAAGTTCCTGAGTCCTCCCCTGCATCACTATTATGTACTCTGTTAATAACACATGTGGAATTTGGAAACCATTTGGCAATTTTTCTGTGCACCGGTAAATAGAAATATGGCCTTTTACCCAGGTGTCCTGGTGACTTCACTGGTTGCTGGAAGAAGCTGCTGACCTCTGTAGAGGATTGGCCTCTAGTGAAATAGATAATGTGCTTTTTTTTTTCCCCATATGAAACTATAGATCATGGGGGATATAGATAATGGGATAGTGTAATTTCCCCAGAAACGTGAAGATTTGGTCTGTGTCCTTGTATGTAAACTACTTTCTAGGTGACAAAGCTCCATAAAATTTATTTTGTTTTGTCTTGGAGGAAGATATTCTGGTTGATATTAACTATCAATTGTGAATTTACTCATGTAGTATCTTGGGGCTGTTTGACCAGTTTAGTGGCATATATGAAAAGATGTTAAGAACTAATATTGGACCAGCATAAACCTGACAAT
>VZTY01034378.1:0-25542 GCA_013400935.1 Turnix velox
AGGGGGGGACACGCGTGGGGAACCGTCGGGATACCCTCGGGGGAGCGGGACACCCTACATCCCCCGTGGCTAACCCTCTCTGCGGGTGCCACCCCGGCCCGGGACAGCCCCGGCCGCACCGAGGAGCCGCTGCGGAGGGAAAGGTTCCCAGTCCCGGACCGCGGATGTGTTTTCTCATAAGATTTAATTTTTTTCTCTTTGGTTTCATGATTTCTAAGGTGGTTTTGGCCTCTCTCATCACGCAAAGGAGCGGTGCGAGATCCCGGGCAGGCGCCGGGCTGGGAATAAAGAGCTGTGGCAGCGGCCGGTAGCTCGGAGCCTCGCAATTAGCACCTGGAGAGGCAGCGCTAATTGGGCTGCTCCCACTGCAGGCGTGAAAACACAACCCCCCCATATGCGGGTGTTAATTGTTTGGGGTGGGAAAGACAGTCCTGGGTTTTTATCCAACCTCGGGTTCCTACCCACCCCCCTCCACCTTCTTAAAATAAGCCCCAAAAGCGGTGGTTTGGAGTGTTGGAACTTAAAATAACTGTGTAATTAATGGGCAGTGGGATTAATCTTAACCAGAATAAGAATTAGTTGGAAAAACGGAATAAAGTAATGGTGCGTTAGTATTTATGTAGTTTTCATTGAGACAAAGGACCCAGTTTAAGAAATTCTATAGGTTGTGGATGCCCCCTCTCTGGAGATGTTTAAGGCCAGGCTGGACTGAGCAGCCTGATCTAGTGGGAGGTGTCCCTGCCTATAGCAGAGAGGTTGGAACTTGATGATCTTTAAGGTCACTTCCAACCTGAACTATCCTATGATTCTCCTGTTGCTGACAGAAAAACCCAAAGCAACATGCTCCCTAGGTGCTAAATAATCCTGTCCAGGATGGGTGACACGTGGGAGTCAGATCCTGCAGGGAGTAGCAGCATCCCCTAGTGCCACTGGCCAGGTCTGTGCTCCCTGTGTGGCAGTGGCACTGTCCCAGCTTGCTCCTGCCCTCCCAGCAGCGTGTGCTGTCACCAAATATTAAATAGCCAAGACCCAGCCCCAGGGTGCCACTGCCTGCGGACTTCTATGGAGTCATCACTCCTGGGACCTGCTGTGGCTTCAATGAAATACTCCCCTTACCCCACACCTCAAAATGCTGAGGTTGATTTACAGTCTTATGCTAAAGATTTCCCTTTTTTTGTATCTGAACTCAGCAGTGAGTGTCTTAATTAACTTGCTGATATAATTAGGGCTTTTTTATAATTACATCCCCCAACTTTTCCAAGAGCTGGAGCATAGCAGGGAGGAGGAGATCCGTGACCTGAGAGCAGAGAGGAGGCAGAGCTGCACAAACACAGCTGCCTGGGGAGGCAGTGACACTCCTGCATGGCTGCCACAGCTGCACCGTCGCACACTTGTGGGGTGGCACAGCTGCATGGCAGCACAGCTGGCTGACAGCTGGAATGCAGGCTGGCACGACTCCAGGCTGGCAGAGTGGCAGGATGGAAGGGCCGAAGAGTGACATGGTGGCAGAGTGACATGGCTATAAGGTGGGAGAGGTGCAGGTTGGCAGGGTGACATGGCTGCAGGATGGCATGGCTGTAGGGCATCAAGACTGTAGGGTGACACAGCTGTGGGATGGGCAGGAGGCAGGATGGCACAGCTGCAGGATGGCAGAGTGGCAGGATGACAGGGTGACAAGACCGTAAGATGGAAGAGCTGCAGGGTAACATGGCTGCAGCATGGCTGCAGGGTACCAGGACTGTAGGGTGACACAGCTGTGGGATGGCCAGGAGGCAGGATGGGAAAGTTGCAGGATGGAAGGGCTGCAGAGTGACATGATGGCAGGGTGACAGGATTGTAAAGTGGCATGGCTTCAGGGTGACATGGCTACAGACTGGCAGAGTGGCATATCTGCAGAATGGCAAGGCTGTAGGAGATAAGACTGGATGGCAGGGCTGCAGGGCATCAGGACACTGTAGAGTGACCAGGAGACAGGATGGGGAAGTTGCAAGATGACACAGCTGACGGATGGCAGAGTGACAGGACGGAAGGGCTGCAGAGTGACATAATGGCAGGGTGGCAAGACTAATGTGGCAGAGCTGCAGGGGGACATGGCTGCAGGGTAATATATCTGCAGGATGGCATGGTCACAGGGCATCAGGGCACTGTAGGGTGACACAGCTGTGGGATGGCCAGGAAGACAGGAAGGGAAAGTAGAGGGATGATACAGTTGCAGGATGGCAGCATGTACAAGGCTGTAAGGTGGCAGGGCTGCAGGGTGACCTGGCTGCAGGGTGGCAGAGTGGCATAGCTGCAGAATGGCAAGGCTATAAGTGACATGACTACGGGATGGGCATGACTACAGGCTGCAGGGCATCAGGACTGTAGGGTGACACAGCTGTGGGATGGCCAGGAGATGGGATGGCAAAGCTGCAGGATGACACGGCCACAGAGTGACAGGGATACATAACGGGAAGGCAGGAAGGTGACAGGGCTAGGGGATGGCATGGCTGCAGGGCATCAGGACTGTAGGGTGACACAGCTGTGGGATGTCCAGGAGACAGGATGGCAAAGCTGCAGGATGACACGGCCACAGTGGCAGGGATACAGAACGGGAAGGTGACAGGGCTAGGGGATGGCAGCACTGCAGGGTGACACGGCAGCAGCAGGACGGGGCTTTGTGCCCTCTCGTGGCTGATGCTCGGAGGCTGCAGTGGAGCTGCCCGGGCTGTCCCGCACAGAAGCTCTTCGACGAGAGGAAATAACTCCACGAGTACAACCGGAGATCACGGCCAATTCGCAACACAAAGGGTCCCCAGAGGAAAATCGAGGAGGGAAGATGATGACGAGGAAGTGAATCTGTTATCGGGAGCAGCCCGATAAACAAAAAAAGCCCATCCAAAATGTGCCTCGCAGCTCTTGCCAGCTCTTGTTGGGTTTACGTAAGTGGTTAGAAATAGGAACAGTTCCACTCCGGGCGAGAGTGGGTGGGAACTGCTCCAGCCCCCTGTTTGGGTTGGGGAGGGGGGCTTGTTGTTGTTGGAAGATGCCAATTTGTCCAAATGGAAACATTTGGCAAGAATATACCCATTTTGACAAACTTCTGTCAAAATGCAGCTCTGGGAGGCTGTGGGAAAAGCAGGCAGGGGAGAACAGCGTGGCACAGACACTCTCCTCATCCTCAGCGTGGAGGGAATTATAGGATGATTTGGGTTGGAAGGGACCTTAAAGATCAGCTAGTTCTAACCCCCCTGCCATGGGCAGGCACACCTCCCACTACACCAGGCTGCTCAATACCTCATCCAGCCTGGCCTTAAACACCTCCAGGGATTGAGGGGGCATCCACAACCTCTCTGAACAATTTGTTCCATGGTCTCACCAACCTCACAGTAAATAACTTCTTTCTTCTATCCAGCCTAAATCTCCCCTCTTCCAATGTGCATCCATTACTCCTAGATCCCTCTATGGCACAGGGCTGGGCATGCCCACAGTGAGCTGATGCCAGCCCTCCATGTGCTGTGGGTGCTGCTGTGGCTCAGCATTTGCTGCTGCTCAGGCACAGTCAGACAAGCAGCACCTAAATCACCCTAAAAACTGAGGGGAAAAGGATTAAAACAGGACCTCAGAGCTTGCTGCTGGTGCCAGGAAGCAAGGAGGGGGAGCACCAATCATTGTGGGCTCTTGGCCTGAGCCCAAGGCTTCCCCAACCCCACATTAAGATAAGCCATTGAGTGGCCCTGCAGGAGGATCTCCAGCTTCAGCTGAGACCCCACCAGTCAAGGACCAGCTCCCTGCCTTGCTGGCAGCTGAGGCAATTAAGGGCAACAGGCACTCAGGGGCAATATTTTAAAGCAAAATTCAGAACATTCTCTGAAATGAGCAGCTTTGATTTCCCCCATGCCCTTGGCAAGCAGCAGCTGCCATCACCTCTCCATGACTGCCCAAGAGGGGCTATGCAGGATGTGGGATGTGAAGCCACTCCAGTAGTGCTGGTGCCCAGAATCTCTCTGATCCTCTGTCCACACCATCTGCCATGTGTCCTCCTCCTTCCTTAGCACATCTTCATCTGCAGCTCTGATAACACAGCCTCTTGTGGTGTTATCACAAAAGCACAGTGTTCAAAGAGTTTGGTGATCCTGTTGAAAGGTCTCCCACTGCAGCTGCTGGCTGGGACAGGGCTGCCTTCCCCTGGCAGGAACAATGTCACTGTGATAGAGTCATAGAATGGTCTGGGTTGGAAGGGACCTTAAAGATCATCAAGTTCCAACCCCCATGCCATAGGCAGGGACACCTCCCACTACATCAGGCTGCTCAGTGCCTTGTCCAGCCTGGCCTTAAACACCTCCAGAAAGGGGGCATTCACAACCTCTCTGGGCAGGGTTCCTCAACACCAGGAAGTGTGGGTGGTGTGGAATCACAGTATGATGTCATTTTCTTCCTCTTACTTGCTGAAAACTTCTGTCATGGGCATCAATGTGTCTGCACCAAGGAAGGAGGAAAGTAGGGAGAAGAGGAGCCATGCTGGCTGGCCCTTCATGGTGCATGGCTTGGAACCCCATCAGTGAGATTTGTTATCACCCCTGGAGAGAGCAGGGACAGGTACTACCATACCCCAACTTGTTCTCAAGGTTGGTGCATCATCCTTAGCCTGGATCACCCAGTACTAGGGCTTGGCACCCTTGGGTGGCACCCATAGCCACAGGAAGGGCTGGCAGCAGCCCCATGAGCACTCCTGGGGCACAGACAATCCCCAGAGCCATTCACAGCACACAGGAGACACCGAGTTGCTCTGGAAGAGGCAGATGAAAGTGTTTGGGGCTGTCACCAGCATTATGGATGTGCTGGCAGCGAGCAGCACACAGACACTGCGGATGTGGAGGAAGGCTCCATGTTTCCGACCCCTGATTGATGGGATGCAAGTGCTGGCTGTTTCACTCACTATATCACCAGTGCCTCAGCCTTCACCTGGGATGAGTGGGCTTTGAAGCCCAGAGATGATTGTCTCTGCTGAAGAACTAGAAGGGTCATTACAGCCCCCTCCACCACAGAGTCCCTGGGAAGCCCCAGAACCCAGCTGACACCTTAGCAGTTCCCCGGAGGACTGGGGTTTCCAGCACAGCAACATCACTGTGGCACATCAGCTCCCCTTTGTCCTCTCCTCCAGCCCAAACCCAGCAGGTCCAAGCAGGGTAGGAGCCCAGATGTTGGCCAGCCCAGCGACGTGACCCAACCTCTCCTCCAGAGACAGGCAGGCGGGCAGGAGCCACAGCATGGGTGCTCTGGGATTTCCCAAAGTTTGTTATTACAAAGAAAGAAAGGAAAGGGCTCAAGGGATCAGTGGGGATGAAAAATGCTTTAGAAACACAGGGGATCATTTAACAGGTCGCCTCCAGAGTGGAGTTTGCCAAGCTGATAAAGGCAAGCAAACTTATTAAGGCGCACACAGCTTGATTTGAAACGGCTGCTCCCAAACAGCCAATTACCCCAGGCCGTTCAAATCCAATTAGGAAGGCCGTTTCCCTGATTAGGGTGGTGTGTTTTACAAATACAGCACAACTCCTTGGGTTCAAAGAGCAATCCATAAAAGGGAGCTCAGTAAGAGGCAAGCCAGTCCCTGCAGCCAGAGGTGGCAAACTCCATCTCTGTCCCCGAGGATCCAGGTTTCCCTGTCCCCAGGGAGGTGGGTNGAGAAAGGATCTCTGAGCTTTTTGTAGCAGCAGGTGGACCTGTGATCATCCTTTTGATCATCAAGACACAGGATGCCACCAAGGTCTTTATTAATGCCACCTCTCTATAAACCTCTCCAGAGTTTCCAAAAAGGCCACCTCTGTCACCCAGACCAGCTGGCCTGTGACATTAGCAAGCCTTTCCCCCAAGACCTGCCTACCCACTGGGTATTGATAAAAAACAGTTTGGTGTAACAATGCAGGGGCCTTTGCTCTGATCCTGCTGGTGGGAAGAGGCAGGTTTGAGAAAGAGAATCCCAAATGGGACCATCAGGGCTTTGCCTGAGCTCACCAGGGCCAGGCAAGCTGCAAGAGACACAAGCACAAAGGAGGAATGAATTGGGGTCACAGACACTACCCTGCAACAAACAGAGCTGAGGTCCCATCAACTCAAAGGTGACACCAACAACTCACCACCATTCTGATGCAGAGGATGAAAAATTAATCCACAAAATCCATCCCCAATTCCAGGGGCTGAGCTGGACTTATATCACAGAATATCAGGAATTGGAAGGGACCTCAAGAGATCATCTAGTCCAATCCCCGAGCAGGAACACCTAGACTGGGTCATACAGGAATGCATCCAGGCAGGTTTAGAATGTCTCCAGAGAAGGACACTCCAGAGAAGGGGTAGGAAGAGCCAGTTTTGGGGCCCAGCAGTGGCTCCAGCACCTTTGTGGTCATCCAAATCCTCACCACAACCGCTCCAATGGGTTTGCTTCAAAATCTGGCACGTGGCCACCTCTGGGGTGTAGCACAGCCCCTGTTATTAAAATGTGTGACAGCAGCTCAAGATGGAAAGTGAAGTTGTACATTCTCCATCTGAAACTCCGGGAGGAATTTCAAGCAGGGGGAATGCAATTTCCAGCCTGGAGGAGAGCCAGCAGCACCAGGGCGAGATTTTTCTTAATATGGTTTTGCAAAACTTGAAGGGAGAAAATTGCCCGTAGCTATAGCAATACCAGCGAGCTGGAGACTGGTCTGCTCAGGGAAGGAGGAGAGAGAGCCATTTGCACAACAAAAACACCCACTAATTCCAACAAGCCTGATGTCCCCCCATCACTGCCAGCACAAGTGGCCACTTTGGCATCTTGCTCCAGCCTTATCTCTGCTGGGATTTGGTGGCTGAGCCAGGTAGAAGTTGTGTGGACCAGGGTAAAGCCACTGCCCTGCTCATATCAGGAAGGGAAAACCATCCTCAGAGCAAGGGTTTTGGTAGGGTGACAATGTCCCAACATCAGGTGATGGTAGCCCCTTGCAAAACTCCCCAAAGGATGATAGGACATTGTAGTACTGCACAATACATCTTTTCAAATGGTGACACTACATTTCTCAGAGGGCAAAAGCTGGTGCTGCTGGCAGCACTGAAGGAAGGCTGTGGCTTTTCCCAGCCCTCAACATTTGCAGGTTCACACTCCTTCAATCAGACTGGGAAGAACATGAGTTCAACAGCTCCACCTCATTCTCCCAAAGGTAGTTTGGGGCAGGGATAGGGTCCCAGAAAGGTGGCAACCACCCTGTTCATGCTCCAGCAGGGGGATTGGACTAGATGATCTCTCCAGGTCCCTTCCAATCCCTGATAGTCTGCGATTCTGAGACTCTCAGCCACTCCACAGCCCTGTGGAGCCCTGCACCTCCTGGCCAGGCAGTGCAGACACAGCTGGATTCTGGCCAGATGAAGTTATAGAAGGGGCCTTCCCCCTATTCCTGCTTTTGATTTCAATAATCCCAATAAGAGGATGAAGCAGACAAAACCCACCGATTTTTTTTTTAATGCTTAGTTTAAAAAAAAATAATTACATGAAATGTGTGGTTTTTATTAGAGTAGGAAGAACTGTGGAGTATCAGACAGCCCTTTGCTAACCACATCTCTATCCCTGGAACACCAGCCATTAGATCTGCCATCCAAAGCTCTCAGACATCCTCTCAGCCTTGCCTTGGCCCCATTTTCCTTCTCATTCCCCAAACTCAGGGCTAGCTGCAATTATTCCTTTATTGCTGCCTTCCTGGGTGAAGACACTAGAACAAAAATGGTTCCACATCATCCTGGGAGTGAAAAATTACAGGGATGAGGAGAAAGTACAAAAGCAAAGGTGTCTTTTTGTTTAATTTGCTGTTACCCATTGTCTCGACACACAGGTCCATGCAAATAGAGAGTTTCTTTGCCCTGGTTAGGTGAATGGACCAAGAAGGGCATCTCCATCCAAGAAAACCCCCTTTTGAAGAGGCCAGACAATGCTACACAGCCAGACAGAGATACATCACTCTTTCTTGGCCAGTGAGGAGGGAAGGTCCCACTACCAGCTCCTCAGTATCAGCCTCTCTGACACCCCTGGCATCCCCTGCAGTTATTTCTGCATCTGCTACATCTCTCTGCACAAGGAGCAATTGACTGTCTGACCAGCCAGGGGTACTTGACAGCTGCTTACCTGCTCTTTACAAGCTGAGTAACTATGTGGAACCATAATTATACGTTCATTGCTGATCCCATTTAGAGTTAATTACATGCCAAATAGACATATCTCTAATGTGCTTGGAAGCATTGCAATAAAGGCTGTGAGCAGCCCATCGATATGTACATGGACACGGGTATCCATTCTGCCAGTGGTTTCACCACCCAGAGCTTATTTGCAGGTCTAAATCAATAGCATCATCCCATTTGGATCAGTGAAGGGGGAAACGTGGCAGCAATTCATCTCCAAGCGAGGAGGTGAACATGGAAACCTCTTCTGTCCACAGTGGGTGAGACTGGACCCTCAACAGAGCCAGGGTCTGCCCCAAGCCCAGAATGAGGCCAGGCTGGCAGATGAAATAGCACATCACATTGCAATTTCCCAATTTATTGAAAAAAAAAAAACAACAAAAAACCAAAAACACCTACAACAGGCTAGTGTTAAGGTTGCTGTGTGGTTTAATCTTACTGCTTTAGCCTGAAAAAGGAGCTGACTCCATTTGGGTCATTCTCCTATTGTATTTCCCCCCTCCTGCTGGGCTGGGCACTGCCAGCTACACCCAAGGCACTGGGACAGCACTGGTGTGGAACTGGAGAGCCTGTAAGTTGCCTGAGCACACTGCAAAATGATGATGACAAGGGAGAGATGCCAGACCTGAGCTCTCACTCTCTGGCATCCTAGTGCTAAGCCCTCTGGAGAGACCCAGGAGAGCTGGAGCCCAGCCAGGCTCCCCTGAGCTCCTTGCTGTAAGACAGGCACAGCTTGTCACCTTGGAGGGCAGAGCTGGAGCATTAGGTCCTAACTGCTCACAAAAATCAGCCAGTAAGCACACAGAGCTGTTCCCAATCAAATACTTGGGCCACCACAGCTGGGGGACATCCTCCCCACTTGCAGCATGTTGGCTACCCCAGTCACAGCCAGCAGGCTCCACACCACCATGCTCAATCCCTACAGGAACCAGCTTTCTCCAAGCCAATCAGTTTACAAGTTCCCTCTTTTTTTTTTTGCCCAAAACCCCTCACCCTAAACCCATTTGGAAGCAAGACATGTTTTGCTTGCTTGCCTTTTAAAAAATAAAAAACAAACTAACAACTAATGTCACCAGGCACAGATGGCCACATTTATGAGTCTGTGGAGCTCTGGCTTGCCCACTGCTAATTCCTCACACAGGTGGGGGGTAGCTTTCATTTGGCTCTGGTTCAGCCAAATATTCAGTGGCCAAAGGGAGAGGAAAGGTGTGGGATGGGGAATTGGAACATCTGGAGCAGAGCTGAGCAATGACGAAAGGCAAAGTGAAATTTTAAAGAAAATTACTCAAATGGATGGAGAGGAACAGCAGAGTTCAAAAGGCTCCCCGCTGCCAGCAAGGAGGCAGGCTCCCAAGTGTCCTATCAGGCATTTGGTTAGGTCTTGGAAACAGGTAAAAAAAAAAGTATGGTGTAGAAGGAGTAAGAAAAAACACTGGATTAAACCCTGACCAGCTGTACCCCCAGCAAAACCCACTCCTCTGTTGTGGGCAATGTGGATTCCAGAGTTTAATGCTATAAACCCTGAATTTCATAAGTTTTTCAGGAGCAGCAGAGGGATAAGACTGATTTTAGTTAGAATCCTGAGTTTTAGCCTCTAAAAGATGGGGATAGCCTTGCTCCTTGTGCCACCCTGAATCCTTGAGCTCTCCCTGAATCCCATGGTTGATGATAGAATCAAAGAATGGTTTGGTTGGAAGGGATCTTAAAGATCATCTAGGTCCAACCTCCCCTCCATGGGCAGGGACATTGGACCACAGCTGGGGAGCATCCTTTGGCTACCCCGGCCACACAAAACAGGCTCCACATCACCATGCTCAATCCCTACAGGAACCAGCCATGGGCAGGGACACCTCCCACTACACCAGGTTGCTCAGTGCTTCATCCAGCCTGGCCTTAAACACCTCTAGGGAGCGGGCATCCACAACCTCTCTGGGCAACCTGTCCCAGTGTCTCCCCACTCTCACAGGAAAGAATTCCTTTCTTACATTCAGCCTCAATCTCCCCTCTTCCAATTTACATCCATTACTCTCAGTCCTGCCATTCTGGACCCTATTAAGAAGTCCTACCCCAGCCTTTCTGTAGCCCCCCTTCAGGTATTGAGAAGATACTGTGAGGTCCCCCCAAACCTTCTCCAGGCTGAACAACCCCAACTCCTTCAGCCTGTCCTCATAAGGGAGATGCTCCAGACCTTTGATCATCTTCATGGCCCTCCTCTGGACCCACTCCAACAGCTCAATGTCCTTCTGATGTTGAGGATTCCAGAACTGGACACAGTACTGTAGATGGGGCCACACCAGAGCCAAGTAGAGGGTCTGTCCCTGGTTGTCCCCTGGCATGGATGGGGCAGTGCCTGTGGGTGCCCCCAACATCACAAAGTCTCCACTTTCCCAGCAGCCTCACCAACTGAATTTACATCCTATCTAAGGGTAATGCATTTTCTTTGTCTGTTTTCATTGTCTATTCCAGTCTTAATTCCACAAAATCCCTGCGACAGCAAAATATTGCACCATTAAGAAGAGCTAATGAACAGATAATGAATCGGGTAATGAACATAACGAGCTGATACTCTCATTCCCCCCAAACAGTGGCATACATCACACACACTCATGAATTACAGCTGCTGAAATCAAAGCCCCAGAAGCCAGCAGGTCACAGCACAGGCAGAGTGCTGAGCACACCACAGCCCTACTTTCTAGGGGGAAAAACACCCATTTTCTGGGAAAATCTTGGGTCTCATCCAGGATCAAGGTGAAGCAAAGGGAGCGTTGCTGCTTGCCAGGAGCTGCCACCCATGCAAGGGCAGGGTCCAGCCCTTGGCTGCTGAATCTCACCCAGCAGGTGAGGACTGATCCCAGCTCATCTCTCATCATCTGCCATGCACATGCTGAAGAAATCAGAAGGGGGAAAAGGCTGGAAAGCCTCCAAAAATGGGAGAGGGCGCGGGGTACATTCTCCTTCCCCACAGCCCCAGGGGCTGCAATACCTCTCGCACCAATAAACTGCAGGTGCTGGGGGATTGCGAGCACTTGCCCACAAACTTCAAGAGACTTTGGGTTCTGCCTCCCTGGCCCCCTCCCGGCAGGAATAATTAATGGAGAAAAAAGCCCCATTTAGAGACAAAAGCCTCTTGGTGATGAAGATCCCCTTTCCCGAAGACAGTAGACATCTGGTTCTGATAGCACACAGGTACCCACATGGGCTGTGTGACCCTCAGATCTCGTTCCCTCCCCAAAAAGGCAGGTCAGCTCTCTGTGGGAAGGAACCAAGGCTTTGTCTGGAGCCAGGCCAACCACAGAAGCTTTCAGTCAAATCACTCAGGTTCTGCCACTTCTGAGTGAGGTGGAGTTAGGACCAAAGCTGCTGGAAACCTGAGGCTGGTCAGCCAAAGAGCTTAGCTCTGAAGAGAGAGTTGCCCCAGGGGCCCTTGGACCAACATCAATCCACATGGACTCATGGCACCCACCAGCATCTCACACCTCAAAGCTTTGTTCAAACATTCAGTTGCTTGTGCTCTGAGATTTTCCTGCCTTTCTCCACACCACAGTCCCAGGTACACCCAAGTACCTCTGCAATGTAGCAGAAGCCTCCAGCCCTAGCTCATCCATTCAGGATCCTTTACTTCCACATCCCAACAGCACCAGCCCTTCTCCCCATGTGAACTTTGCAGATAAGCTCCCCAAATCCCCACAGAGAAGGGGGCAGCCAACAGCCCTTACTATAGGGAGTGCAAGAGCATGGAGGAACCAGAGCATTCTCCAGGCACCTCCTCATGCAGCCACAGCCAGGCTTTTGCATCCCAGGCTGACAGCATGAGGGTGAAGACCAGGACAGGCAAGTAAAGAGCAGCTGAGGGAGCTCAGACACAGGGGCTGGCTAACCATAGCCAACAGGGTCATATCTAGGACAAGCCTGTTGACTGTCCCCTGGCTTTGCCCTTGTAGGCTTCCCTGCATCCATTTCCATTGCATCACCCCACTTTGAACCTCTCACAACTGTTGGAGCTCCTCAGACCATCTGCTGCTTCCCTGAAAAGCCAGGGCAACCCAAGAGGTTGCCAGATGTGGCAATGGTGGGATCTACAATGGTGCTCAGCGTCAGGCATTGGGCCAGGGTCAGAGGTGCCCAAGGGAGTGCCAGGAGACACTGCAGTGGTGGGATTCATGATGGTGCTCAGCATCAGGCACAGGGCCAGGACTTGAAGCCATCTCTTCCAGCCCCTCCTCTCCCACCGCCCCCCTGCAGCAGGACCGTCCCACAGGACCTGCCATCCCGGGGCTCATGTGAACACCCCGTGGTCATTTTTAACCTCAGATCTTCAGCATTATTAATAACATACATGTGGGTCTCACTTCCCCTATGGGATAACATCTGGGGGATATTCATCACGGCCACCACGGGCTGCAGCCCCCCACTCTCCCCACAGAGCGGGATGGGTCACATCTGAGCCCCGAGCTGCTTGATGTGGAGTCATTAGCATGCACAGACTTCCAGCCCAATTACTTGACAGATGAAATCAAGATCCGTTGGCCTTATTGTTTGCATCTGGAGAGCTGCATCCGCACACACTCCTCTCCTGCCTCCTCCTCCTCTTCCCCAATGCAGTCCTAGCTGCACCAGCATGGGCTTCATCTGGATGTCGTTTACCATGGCTTGGTGCATGGGAACACAGCAAACACCATAATAAAAATTAGCCCTACACAACAGCAACCAACCCACAGCACCTTCAGAGGAGGAAAGACACCCTTTTCCCCAGTCTCTTTGTGGGGAGAGTAGCCCACTGGGGTTTTTTTCCCCCGTGAGCAGCTCTCGCAGTGGAGCACAGAGCCATGTCCAGGTGGATCCCACCACAACCCGTTTGCAGTTCCAGTTGTGCAGCCAAGCTGCTGCTGCTGTTCTACCGCCTAATTTCACACAAAGGAACGATTATGCTTCGTTTCTACCCATTAGCACGTTTAACAGCCCTGAGCTTGCTTAAGGGGCTGGGAAATTGCATCAGAAATAGTTGAGGTGCTGAAGTCAGCAGGCAGGTGTTGGGGCTGACACAGCGCCCGGGATCGTGCCAGCGCCAGCTCAAGCAGAAAGCCCCTAATCCTGCCTATTACAGCCCATCAAAGGGGTGTAGAGATGGGGGCTCACACCCCTGCAGTGCCTGGGTATCGCTGGATGGGTTTGGCTTTGCCCTGAAGCCTCCCCAGGAGCTGTGAATTAAGGGAGAGGAGGTTAATTCTTGCCACGTGTCCCCCACGGCACTTTGCTCCTCTTGAGGAGCTGATGCTTCACTGAGGGCTCTGCTCCACAGCAGGATGGGAATAAGGGATCTCTGGGGCAAGTGCCCAGTCCTCCTGGGTCATCACTGGGGAAGCAGCAAGGATCAGCCACGAGCTGAGATGGTCCTGGCTGCCACAGGGACATCATCCCCAGAACAGAGGTGCTGGTACCCCCCCGGTGGCTGAGCTGGCATGCAGTAGGGTGCCCATCCAGCCCCATGGCTAGCACAGAATCATAGAGGGGACAAGGAGATGCCTCGGAGGCAGGCATGAAGGGGCAGAAAGAATTTGGGTTTCTTTTACCTCCCCCTTTAACCCATCTGTCCTTAATTTCTTTGGGGGTTTCACTCCAAATTCTTCAGATTCTATGGTAAACGCTTTGCAGTCCTCAGCTCAGCTCGCCTCAGTGGCTGCCCAGCTCTGGGCTTCCTGTGAAGGGGGCAGAGGGAAGGGAAAATGCCAGCCCTACAGATTCACCAGCAAATAACTCATGGCCAACCAGCAGCAGCAACAGAGAGAAGATGGGATCCTTTACTTGGTCCTGTGCCAGCCCATTCCTCCATGAAGCAGGGGACCAGCCTGTGCACCAGTCCTGGTTCCAGCCTGGTTCCATCACTATGTGCTCTCCCCCACAAATGGAACAGGGTCCTGAGCTCTGACCTATTTCTGCCAACATCTGGACCATGCAGCTTCAATCTTGCCCGGGCATTCCTTCCCTTCCTGCAGACCACAGCCCCGGGAGGCACAAATTGGCCTTGGCAGAGCTCTGCTGGGAAGCATTTCCATTTGTTCTTATAATTTGTAGCAACAAATTACTTGTTTTGCTCTAATTTTGTAATTACAAGATGGTAGCTCTGGGCTACAAACAAGAAACGCACCCATCCCCATGCACAGCAATGGCAGGGTATGATGTACACCACAGACCCCACTAATTAGCCACTAATTTTACAGGCTCATTTATGGTTTGCAGCCATTTAACCTTTCCCATGGGCTGCCAGAGCTCTCACAGTGGGCACCAGCTTCCCAGGGAGAGCAGGGCAGCAATGCTGGCAGTGAAACACCCAGCACCAGACACAGTCTTGTCCCCAGGATGCCCCAAAGAATCACAGCCTCCCTGGAACCAAGCTTGGGGTGATCACCACTCCCCTTGGGTGCTTTCACCACCCTAGAAAGCCAGGATCCAAAATACATCATGCAAAGCAGAAATTGGAAGCAGAAACAGGAACTAGCAGGAGCACAGGAGGTTCCACAAAAATATAAGAAAAAACTTTTTCACAGCGAATGTGACAGAACAGTGGCACAGCCTGCCCAGAGAGGGTATGAAGTCTCTTTCTCTGGAGACATTCAAAACCCATCTGGATGCCTTCCTGTGTGACCTGGTCTGGGCGTTCCTGCTCCAGCAGGGGGATTAGACTAGATGATCTCTTGAGGTCCTTTCCAATCCCTAACATTCTGTGATTCTGTGAAATTCAGATTCCACATGATAATGGGGGGAAATGATCCTGCTCCAACAGGAGCACAAGCCCACACAAAAACTCAGCTCAGGCCCCCTTTTGGATACTTCAGCAGCTCTTTGGCTCCACACGAGCTGCTTGCAAGAGCCTGCTTCCTCCCCTGAGCCTACATCCAAGCCACGGCTTTGATAAGTATCAGGATACCGCACTGGCCTCAAATGGAGAAATTAAAGGAATACCTTGCATATTTTGGTGATTCAGGCACATAAGCAGCTGTAATTGAAGACACGATCCATCTCGCCCCTCAGCATGTATTGGCAAATTACAGCCTTTCCTTATTTCCCTCAGCTTCAGCTCACATTTGCCCAGCTCCCAACTAATCCCTCAGAAACAAGAAGCTCCCAGTTTATCTTTGCCCACCATTGCAAACCCCCATAGGCACAGCCTTGATGTGATGCACCGGGAAGCCTGGGTACACAGGAACATGCAATCACTGCCTTTTTCATTTTATCCAAGGTAACCTGGAACAAGGCAAACAGCCAAAAAACATCCAGACTCTCCAAACCACAGCCCCATCATAGAATGGTTTGGGTTGGAAGGGACCTTAAAGATCATCTAGTTCCAACCCCCCTGCCATAGGCAGGGATACTTCCCACTACACCAGGTTCCTCATGTCCATATGGCATAGGAGCACGATGTGTCTCAGCTTTGAAAGAAGCCTCCTTCCCTCTGAGGAGTCCAAAGGCTTGAAAACATGTCCTGTGAGCAGGCTGAGTGACATTGACCACCATTCTCTGGGGGGAAACTACCTCATACAGAGCTGGAGAGAACACAGCAGCCACATTCCCTTGGAAAACCCAGCTGAAAGTTGTAGCTCTCCTCCCTAATGCCCCCAGCCCCCCTGCTTGTCCATCACTATGTGCATGGGTCTCACCTGGGGTGGACACAAGCTCTGCTGATAGTTTCCCAGCAAAGAATTTCTTGGCCTCACAGCTCCATGGAAGACTCATCCACCCACAAAATGGGGTTTCATTAAGGGTTGTGGGTGTATTTGTGGCATGGGGTGCAGAGTCCCTGCTAAACAACTTCCCCAGGACCCACCACCCAGCCTGGGGGCCCTGTGCTGCAGTTCCTACCCTGCAGCCAACATTTCCCCCTGGTGTTTATCAGCATTTATGCGACATCTATTGATAATCTGTTTAAATACACACAAGATGAGGATGCAGCATTCAAGTCAGGGCTTTGCTGGGGTCAGCTGAACCCTCTCCCAGGGCTCTTCAGCATTTTGGGGTGTATCTACTCACCAGCAGGGGCCACTGGGAAGAGGATTTGCTCCAGCATAACTCTGCCAGGATGGTTTTGGAGTTTGCAGCCCTCACAGACACCCTGAAACAGGATCTTCTCCAAACTACAGCTCAGCCCATTACAGAGAGGGGGAGAGCTGGCTGCTCCCTCATTTAAGCCCTGTTCTTATCAATGCCAGAGCCAGGTGGAGGACCTTAGCCTCATCAGTGTCCAGGACCCAGCCCATAAGCTGTGCAGGCAGTATCACACCCACAGTGCCCTGTTTCTCATCCCCCAGATCCCAGGCTACCTAGGAAGTTCTCTTTGAGCACCCAACCTGTGATCCCTCGGTGCTTGTTGTCATCTGAGCACAGCTGGAGACAGAGTGGCACAGGCAGACAGTTCCCAACAGTGTCCCCCACGTCCCACCAGAGCATCCGTGCCCTGTTGTTGCCATCCCTCTGCTGCATATGGAGTGGAGAGGAAAAGCAGACAAGCTCAGTGCTGTATCTTAGAGGCCATCAGTTAAATGAGCTCTTTTAATTAAGTGCAATCTAAGTTATGCAGTGATGTCAGGAGAGATGATAGA
This sequence comes from Turnix velox, assembly GCA_013400935.1. Lineage (NCBI taxonomy): Eukaryota > Metazoa > Chordata > Aves > Charadriiformes > Turnicidae > Turnix > Turnix velox. The sequence continues at coordinate 16,782 of VZTY01034378.1, forward strand.
AAACACTCCCTGTGGCCCAGTCAGTGGAGAAGGATGTATTTTATGAGCTTCATTAGCCCATGACCCATAAGAGACCTTACCCCGTGCTCATACCCACGTGGCACCCTCAGACCCTGCTCACTTCAAGCCCAGCTTGCCAGGAGAAGAGCAGGACACCCCATTTCTGTCCCACCACCCAGGATGGCAGGGGGGTTATGATGGGAGCTTGATGATCTTTAAGGTCCCTTCCAACCTGAACTATTCTATGATGGAAGTCACCACAGTCCGGTTTGACTCATCCACTCTGAGCACCTCCTGAGCAGTGCATCCCCATTGGATGCTTTTCCCACTGCAGCCAGTGGCTTAAATTAATCCAAGATTAACTAGTTTTCTCTCTTACTTTGAATTTTATGCCTGCGAGGTTTAAAAGTGTGGAGAAGTTAATCCCCAGCAGAGCTGTCGTGCTGCTGGGAGGCACAGCCCAAACCATAAAATACCAGCCCCGACCCAAGACGTCAGAGGGGAACAAAGATAGATTGATGCAGAAAAGATGTAGGCATTTCAAATAATCTCCAGGGAATGCAGCACAGCCCCAGAGACACATGTCTCCAGTGTCTCTCCCAAGCTGATCCTCTCATTTTTAAATAGGCTGCGCCACTTGCTCCCTCCTGGTGGCTTTTTCACTCTTTATTTTGCATCTAATAATGATGCAGACCAAACCAATCATGTCCTCCTGATCCCTCCACGAAGCCCCTTACCAAATTCCACTGGCCAGGCACAAGGACAAGCATGTGGGCTCCTCAGAGGTGGCCTCCGTGTCCCTGCTGGAGAGCCCTGTGGGTCCGGATGAAAAGTTGGGTTTGGAGAAATTCTTGGCAGCCCTCCCACAGCTTCCCCACTCCTGAAAAGAAAGGCTTGAGCCGCAGCAAAACCCCCTCCATCTAAATTAAAACGAGCTATATTTACTGTTGATGCTAATTGAATTATATTAACTCTGAAGCTGGATGATAAGCAGAGCCGTCCCTCGCAGTTCCTGCTCTTAATGTGTTTAGTGTTCAGACAAACGCACGCCACTGTGTCATCGTGTTCAAAGCTGAGGAATTTGGTCCTGGGATATTTTCATCCTGCCCTGACAAGGCTGCCCAGGCTCCTCAGAGGGATTTCAGGGACTATGGTGAGGAAACACCAAGAAATCCAATGCAAAAGCAGCATTTCTTCCTCAGGCACTGCAAGAGAAAGTGGCAGCATCTCCCATCCCTGCTGCTGGGAAGAAGCAAGGGCTCAAGGACCAGGCTGGGACACTCAGAGAAGGAGGGATAGAGGGAGAAAGACAAACCCCAAAAGGACTGAGGAGCTCAAGATCCCTGGAAATAAGTCACTGCTCACACAGCATCCTCCTTCTGGACTTCTCTGGATTTTATTTCCAAGTCCTTGTGATTTTGCTCTCCTTTCTGTCTCTTTCCCCCACATCCATCCCCCACCTCATCCCAGCCCCATGGGGATCATGCCCAGGGCAGCAGTTTCTCCCCCAGCAACCCTCTAGTGATATCATTATATACAATAGGAGCTGCACTGGTGTTGCCAGATGATATTGGTGCTGCCCTGATGGTCTCAGGGTGATGCTGGTGCCATGTGGACATCAGGTATGGGATGGGATATGGATCAGCTTCTTCCCCTGATGCTCCACCCCACAACTCGATGAAGGGCAGGATCCAGCTTAATTCTCTTTCTGCTGCAGGATACTGTCCCTGCAATGCTGTCTCCATTGTGACCTGATCTAGGTTTTCCTGCTCCAGCAGGGGGATTGGACTAGATGATCTCTCCATGTCCCTTCGAATCTCTGACACTCTATGATTCTGTGATTGTCTCCACCCAGGGGTCAGGATGCAGAGCCAGGTAGGGCTCAGGGAGATGTACACCCTGAACCACCCACTCAAAAGATGGGCCAGAGCACCCTGGGGTGACAGGACAGAGATATCACCAAGGAAGGAGAACATACCATCAGCCCTAACCCCACAAAGATGAAATTAATTCAGAAAGTCAAGCAGGAGGCTTCAATAAGAGCAAAGGACCCTGCCAAGACTCACACTTCCTATATCGAGGTGCATAAAAGCTGGACATGTAAGACATGAAGAAAGCACTGTCAGGGTAGGCCAGTGCCAGCCAGCAAATATATAACAGTGGGAACATGGAATATTAATCACTGGTGCATAAAACAATAGGAAAAACCTGCCTTTTGAGGCAGCCATCAATCCTCCCTCAGCAGGGAACATCAAGAGACACTAATGCCATACAGGTTCTGCTTAAATATTTGCCCTCCCTAATGCTCACGCGAGAAGCATTTGCTTTGAAGTTGAAAATAGACCATAAATGTCTTTTGTGTGAGATGAAACATGATAAGACATGAAACCAGGAGGCTAAACTGTAGTTAATCAGGGTGGTTTTACAAGCTACAAATCATGATTGGAGACAGCAAAGTGTATTGTCTAAAAAGCTTGCGCCACCAGGCTCAGCAGAGAGGAGGATGAGATGGGCATCACCTACCACCTCCAGTGGGGTTTTGGGTTGTGGCTCATAGAGTTGGCCACAGGAGCAGCCATGGTGATGGACTGGTGCTCCTGTAGGGTGGACTGATGCTCTCAGGGCTGGATTGATGCTGGCACAACCTGGAGCAGCTCCCCCTGTAGAGTCTTTTATTAGGAACTATAAAGACAATGTGTTCTGGGGATGGTCTGTCCACCTCCACACCAGGCAAAGTAGGATGCTGTGGGCATCTCCACACCAACACCAGTGCTTCAGAGGTTGGCACCAGCTCTGGCTGCACCCATGGTGATTCAACCCACCATGGCCAAACTCTGGGACATCCATGCAGGGAAGCCAAGCCAGAAAATTTGCTCTGAGGATGGTGAACTCAGCTCTTCAGGCTTGGGATGGGAGCAGCACTGTCATCTCATGCCTTGCTGAGAGCAGGAGGATGCCTGTGTGGCAGCACGTACAGCCAGCCCAGGACAGGAATCTCCCACATCAAGAATGAAGCTGATGATTAGAAGCGATGTGCACTTGGGAGCGTGAGATAAGACCCCAGAGCAAGCATCTAAGTATGACTGATTAAGAAATAAACCCTCCCAAATTGCCTTAAAAAGCCGAGGAAGGGAAAAAAAAATCTGAATTTTCCTTGGGCTAAACATTTTTCTGGCCCGCTCAGACTCGCTCTGAATGTTTCCAGGCATTATCTCCCCAATTAATGCACACCACAAACCAAAAAAACAAATTTCCCCACCTCGTGGGGAAGTTCAGTTGGATTGAAAAAAGCCTTGGGAAGGGGGGCAGCCATTACCCAGGCTAGTGGTGTCTTGGAGCTGCAGCCTGGAGTAGGGAAAAATGAAGTTATTATTGGGGAATGAAGTGGAATAAGCTTTTAATTTTCTCCAGCTGTTTCTGGATGTGCTGAGGGACAGGTGAGCTCACCAGGATGGAGCAGTGACCTGGGTGGCAAAGAGGGACATCAACTCCTGACAGCCCCCTGCACCTCAGTGAGACCAGAAACCTGCTCACAGATCAGGCTGGATATAAGAAAGAAATTCCTTACTGTGAGGGTGGTGAGATGCTGGGACATGTTGCCCAGAGAGACTGTGGATGTCCCCTCAATCCCTGGAGGTGTTTAAGGCCAGGCTGGATGAGGCACTGAGCAACCTGGTCTAGTGGGAGGTGTCCCTGCCCATGGTAGGGGCGTTGGAACTAGATGATCTTTAAGGTTCCTTCCAACCCAAACCATTCTATGATTCTATGAAAAATCTCAGGGAAAACAGGCTGTAGTGGTTTCTTAATTACCATCACTTTACTTTTTGTCATAAACCCTGCTCTAGCCCTTAAAGTGATTTTCGAAGCTCCAAAAGGAATTCAGAAAACCCCCTTTAAGAATACACAGCCCATCACTGGTGCAGCTCAAGTTCATGGCTGGGGCTAAAGGTGTCTGTTTGCTGGGACCAAAGTGCACAAGGGCATCTGAATTGGGTCGTGCTCCTTGTCCCAAGGGATGTCCCAATATGCAAAACCTTGAAAGTGCATAATTAGAGCTTGATGCATCCTCCTGCCCCCAGAGCTGCCAGCATGGGCAAGCCCAAGGGCTTAGCTGGAGTGGGGAGAGACTGGTGATCAAAGGGTTAAATTAAATAAACCAATATAAACAGAAAAGAAGAAGCCATCCCTGTGAAGACAAGCAGTTCACTTAAAAATACAAGTGGAAATTTCAGGTGAAAGCAGCAGGGTGCAGGCAGAGGATTGCCCAACTGGCCAGTTTGCTCCTACAGAGGCACTGGATCCATGGATTAATGGTAATTAGAGCTTCCTAATGCCTCTGGGTCATTTTCTTTTTTCTCACATAACATAATTTCTATAGGGCTTGTCATCTTTATGAGGAGAATTAATCTAAATCTCACTGGGCTCTGGCCACTTTACCATCCACAGTAGCCATCCTGAGGAGGGTCAAAGAGGCAGGTCCTCCCCATGGCATGCAAATTAAAAAAAATTAAAAAAAAATAAAATTAAAAAGGGAGGTCAGCTGGAGGCTAGGGAGGAGGAAATTAATGATTTTTTAAACAATCAGGGAAGTTTGCGTTGGCCTGGCAACGTAATTCAATTTCTGTCATTAAATCCATGTTGCTGATGTGGGGCCTCTTTTACCCAACTAAGCAAAATCCTCTCATTAAGGAAGAATTGTCATTAGTCTAATAATAAAATGAGGATGGATGGCAGAGGGGAAGGGCTGCTGCAGCTCAGTGGAGGTGATGGGGATGCCCAGTTTCTTCCCATTCAGAGCACCCTCATCAGTCCAGGGAAGGACCCCAGGGTCCCCAGGATGGCTGAGGGTGCTCTAAGGAGCTGGGAAAGGTCAGGAGTAGGATCTGCCCTGTGGGGTTGCATTCTGTACCCTCAACACCAAATTCCTGCTGGCATTAGCAGCTCCAGGAAAACGTCCTATTTTTATTTAAACCATCCTCAGCTTGGTTTTGGAGTTTCTTTTTTTCCTCTGGGTAACTTTCTTTCTCACTGCTGCAGGGATGGGATGGGTGCACAGGGAGGTGTCCACCTCAGTCTCATCCTTCCATCTCTGCAGCTCCCAGGGAAAGGTTAGGAAAAGCACTTGCACCCTCCCGTGCCTGTATCCATGAACTGCAAGGCAGCCTGGAAGCACGGCTGGATTCCCCAGGGCTGGAGACACCATGATTTTAAGGAATCATCGGTCTCCTTTCACCGCTGCCACTTGCAGTTTCCTTCCACACAGCATCTCTGGGGAAACCACCCCAAAAATAACTTCCTGCCCAGTCCCAGGGCAAAGGACAGCAGGGCAGGAGGTGGCCCATGGATGGATGGTCCCAAGGGGCAGCTCCTGCCCTCTCAGGCTCCTGTGGATGTCATCAGGCCTGGGGCAAAATGGCAGATGAGGGAATTAATGGGTTGAAAAGCAGCTTGAACCTTCAGGCTGAAACCTGATTAGTAATTAGAGGCTGAGGTCAACGCACACATGGGAAAGGTGGTGAGGGCAATGCCATGGGGCCAGGAGAGAGGAGTGGCACCAGCTCCTGTGCTGCAGAGCAGACTTTACCCCTTTGGAGGAGGAAACTGGAGTCTAGCAAAGTCTCCAACTTCCATGAACCTGGTATCTTCACCTGATAAAAGAGATCTTTGCAAAGCAGAGAGTTGTAGTTTGAGTCCTTTAGGCAGCTTTCTGCAATGAAACTATTGAGACAGCACTAGAACTCTTTAGCATCTGTGCCCAAAAAATCCTGACAGTCCAGAAGATACCCAGAACACACCATATGACAAGCTAAAATTGGCTCCAGTGGGGTAAAAATGCTAACTGGGGTGAAAAGGAAACCTTCCCCAGCAAAAGTTTTGACCCTGGGAGCATCAAAAAAACCTCCATCGCATCAGCATCCTCCTTTTATATGGAAAAACCTGGGGCTGCAGTAAGAGACACAGAATAAAACCAAACACCTCAACCTCAAGACAACCCTTTGGGTTGTGAGACCATGCTGGATGCAGGACATCACTGAGGGATGAGGGTCAGTGGCTGAAGACAGAGATGCCAGATGAAATCTGCTCTCAGCTCTCAGTCCAGGTGGACTGAAAGCCACCAGGGCTTTGGAGACACTGAGACCTGTCCTGCATCCATACCCACCTTATATGAATCCCACCACTAGTGCATCCTCCCTATCCTTGCATCCAGAACTGAGAAACCAAGCACAGGAGGAACCCCAGGGCAGGTGCCACCAGCACTTCTTTTTTAAAAAAAGAGGTAATTTCTCCAACACAGTGAATCAGTGCTTTATTTTCAGTATTGAAAGAGGTACCAGACCAGCAGTGAGCTCCAGATGAAGAGCTGGTGCTTTGCCCTTCTTATTGGTGCCCTCATGATGGTGGAATTGAGGCAAAACACATGCAGCAAAAAGCCTCTCAGGTGCCCTGAGTGGGGCTGCACCATAACAAACCACCCAGGCATCCCACCAGAGCTGTGCCACCAGACCCAACGGTCAGCAAAAGGTTTCACCATCTTCAAAACCCCTTTTGTGAGATTTCAAAGAGGATTTGGTTTCCGGGCAAGGAAGGAAGGCCACGAATCAGATGCTGAGCTAAGGAGAAACCAGTGTCACAGCCCTTCTGAGTGTAGGAGGAAAGCAAATTTGATTTCTAAAGCCTGAGTTGTACAAAAGTGCAGCCTGTGAGCCCACTGCTGGCCTCCCTCACACCAGGGGACAGCAAGAAGGAACCGTTAGTGACCCTGGAGTTTGCAGCACAGTGATAAATCTGGTGTAAGGCCAAGTCAGAATCAAGCCTAGTGGACATGGGAAATCTAGAACAGTGTGCAAGATGGGTGGAAGGGGTCAAACACCTGGATGCTGCCAGACTGGGTCATAAAATCATCCTTGCCCCAGCACCCTGGAAGGGTTTATATAGGACAATTCATACCATGATCCCAGCCCAGAATAGCACCAGAGATTAACCCGGGCTCTGACCTCAGCTAATCCAGCCTCACTCCCTGGAAATGCCAGTGGAGTGACTCTGGATTGCATGGGTGCCCCAGCAGGATGGGCTCCTCCTGGTTGTGCATGGTCTGGAGTGTCCTGGCTTGGCTGAAGTCAACAGCAAACTCACTGCAGAGCTCAGCAGAGGCAGGACCAGACCACAGGCACAAATGCTGCTGGAATTGACAAAGCCACAAGGACCCAGCAGTAGCTGCTACTAGCAGAGACAGGGATGCTGGGGAGAAGAGATGGCTGGGGAGGGGGAAAGGGGAGGCAATACCATGAGCTGCAGCCTTTCCATCACCCCAATTGGTGTGAAAAACTCTCAGGCACAGGTAACACAACCCCAGCAAGAGCAGAGCTTCAGCAACTCCCCTTTTCCCCTCACCTCCCCCTTTCTCCCACAGCATCCCAAATAGGAGCAGCCTGGAGAGAGAACCAGCCCAGGGGAACCAGGAGTTTCTTTGGGGCTTCTCTTACTCCTGGTGTCCCCTTCACTGGATGGTGCACCACAGGGTGTGAATGCAGGATGAGTCCAAGAGCAGTGTGGCAAGTAGAGCAGCTCGCTTACTTCTCCGTCAGGTCCTTCTCTGCTTTGACTAAAAGAGGAGGGAAAAACAACCCATCAGGGCTCACATTTCTTGCTCCAGAACCCCCCAGCTCCTTTTATATCGTTATTTTGCTATAAGTGGCCAACATTTACAAACCATCACAGCCTGACAAGTGGGACAGCTGAGGAGATGCCCTGAACCTGGCCTCCCAAAGCCTTTTTTTGACTTGAGGGAAGCAAATAACATGACAACCACCATGCTGAGAAGCCCTGCCCTTCCCCACAGCTCTACTGCCCTGCTCCAGGGCAGCTGAAATATTCAGACCTCCCTGAGGACTGAACCAAACTCTCACAGCCCCATTTCTGCCACAGCAGGAGCTCCCAGCCCTTGTTTTGCACCACCAGCAGGAACCTTCTCATCACTCAGCCACCCCTTGGACAGCCAGAGACCCGTGGCTGCATCCAGGAGGCTCCGTCCCACTCAACATTTCACCACAAGGGGTCAGAGAACCCCCGTGGAGCCACCAGCTGAGTGCACTGAGATTTATTTAGGGTGCAAAATAAATGTGGCTTATCTGAACCTCCAGCTATGCCCCACCAAAAGCAGTGCATTGCACACAGCGGGGCCGAGCAGCTTCCCCCAAAATAACCCCGTGGGCTGAAGCAGCTGCCAAACCACAGCCTTTACCTTTAGAGACGAACTTCAGCGAGCTGCTGAATATTCAGAAGCGGGACTGCCCCCTCTTTGGCCCATCATTGAGGAATTCATGGCCAAGCCCGTGACCACACTTGCCACAGGACACCTAGAAAAGTGAAACCAAGGAGAGAGTTCCATAACAAACAGCCACAGGCTCATGAGAAAAAAAAAAAAAAAGAAAAAAGAGCCTGTGGGTATTTTTTTTTTAATTTTGCTTCACGAGGGGTTTTGGAATCATCACCTTTAAAGCTCCCGGTCGCTCCTTGCGCTTGGACACGCTGTCCTCATGGATGGTCTCGGTGAAGGCCGGCCATGGGGACGAGTGCTCGTACTTGGCTCGGCTGGAGAAGAGCTCATGGCCGCACTTGGCACACACGTAGATGCCTGGGGGAGGGCGGCAGGAGAGGGGTCAGTGCTGGGGTGGCTGCAGTGACCGGAGAGGAGGAGACTGCAGCGACCGGCGGGGGGGGCTGCGGTGACCGGGATGAGGGGGGGGGTCCTGCAGTGACC